>OMLP01044447.1:0-24650 GCA_900302685.1 Spondyliosoma cantharus
AGCAGTGCGCACAGGCCGAGCAGTGCGCACGGGCCAGCTGAGGAGGGAGCAGCGCAAACACCAAGGTGCAGAGGATCCAGACCCACTACACGCCGCTCTCAGACCAGAGGACCGCGGCCTCTGAGGCGCATCGCCTCAAGTCTGGAGAGGATTGCTGCAGCCATGGAGCGTGGGCCTCCAAACGCACCACCTGCTCCTGTTGTGCCCCTTCCTCCTCCCCCCACTCCATCTCCGTCCACCCGCTCCACTAGGAGCACATCGCGCATTCTCCCGGACCCTCATGGCTACGGCAGATGCCTATCAGAGGGGAAAAGAATTAGTTCTTCTGTTTAAATCAACTTTTCATTTTCCGTTTGTATTTTATTTTTATTTTTTTTACAGTTTGCTATTGATTTTTCTGTTTGATAAAATGTAAATAAAGAAATGTCACAATTCTTTGTGTTGTTTTGGGCTCACTCTCATTGAATAGCGAGGTCATGAATGCATGGTGATATTTTTGCTACATTATGGCCAAGCATGCGCCCTTAAAATAGCATCTGAATAAGCGCCACTGACTTTCGACTGGGTTTTTCCTGGTCTCCTTTACCAGGTCAGGTCATAAACAATATAATGTGTGCTAATCCTTAGCACTTAAATCATAGCACTAATGCACTTAGGGTATCCTTAATAAACAGCAGCTACAATCCTAAAATGAGGGCTTGACAATTGTTTCTATTTTACTCTATGGACGGTGATGTATTGTGGTTTCTTTCTTGTGACAAATGTACTCATTGTAAGTCACTTTGGACAAAAGCGTCTGCTAAATGCACTAAATGTAAATGTGACATGACATGTATTGTAGAAATGACACTACGGTACATAAGACATGTACAAAGGTTACAAATTGCATAAAATGCCATTTTCTACACAATGTTTATTTAATTTAAATCATAAAAAGAAAATGATATTGCATACAATAACAATTGCATTCAAAAATAGGCTGTAGCCTTCAAAAGCTTAGTTTTACTGGTTTATGTAACATAAGCAAACTTTTTATGAGCTGGATGAGTCACAACTGCTTTTGTTCCAGCCAGCCGGTCTTTTAACATTTTGCTTCCATCACTGAATCGGATTTATGCCCGAAGAAAGGTGACTATCGCTTTCGAAAAGTTCATCCTTTGAGTTTTGATGCTTTAGTGTCTTCCAATGGAAGGCGGTCCCCGCTGTCTGTCGAGCAGCTCCCCAGCCCGTGGTGACTGAGCCGCCGTCAGCTTGCTCCGTTGAAGATGGTACTTTGGCATCGGTATGAGCCTCTTGATAGCTAGCCTAAAGGATCCGGATGACAGTTGCTCTTGAGTCTACTACAGTAAGCACAGGAGAGGGTTCACTTATCTTTCATGTATGGAGGCCAGTAGGCGAGAGGTGCTAATTGATTCCGTGTGTGCATTTCCAGACAGTTTACACTGTTCTTGTGTATGTTGCCAGTTCATTTTAATATGTGTATTGACTGAATTATTAATAGCAAATAACCAATAATTGATCATTCACCGACATCTCTGCGCACAATCACAGCCCTCTCCACAGAAAACAAGAAAGGGAGGACACAATTTTGTCAAATTTCAATTTGACAGATACATTCTGATTATTCTACAAAATGAGTTTTTGTAGCTCAGTAGTCTCCCACTTTATATGAGAGTAAATACTGTTTATTTATTTAGAGATTTCCATGTCAATTATTTGTACTGTTGTGGTTATTGAAAATGATATTCCCTCAAAATGATATTTGCTCACTTCTGCAATCACTTCTTCACTGCTGCCACTGCCGAAAAAGGAGCTAAATCTGGCCCGCTTCAACCGAAATCTTAAGGGGCATTAATTCACATTAAAAGACTATATCCGCAATGCAAATTAATGTAGAGAACATAGATAATAAAGCCACAAATGAGAGTAATGAGCTGAACACAATGCATAAGAAGCAGCAGGAGTACAGAGGAGACTGTGCTGGCATCACACAGCAGGATCTGCTCAGCTGCTAGTAAAAGCTCAGGAAGATGCGCCATCATATAACCTTTTTACTACACTATACCGTACACATTTTATTAGAAATTGATCGATCTAGAAGTTAGAAAGTTAAAGTTAGAATAGTTTGCAACCAAAATCGGCCAAAGACTAGTCACCAGATGAGTCTGTGTGTTCGGTGTGACGACGTAAGCACATAAAGGTGAAAATCTCTCGAGCTTGTCTTAACCGGAGATATTACTCCAGGTAGTTAAAGCTAGGGTTTACGATCCTGGAGAGCTAGCAAGATTAGAAAGTGGCACCTCCTCTAAGTTCCACCCCTGTCAGTGTTCCGTCCAAAGCCATGTGAATGCGCATCTGGCAGTGGGACTTCTTTCTTTATCCAGAGCCATTCTCATCGCAGCCTTTTCTGCGTCAGGCTTTCTTTTCCTTGCCTTTTTAGCGGGGTGAGCTGTTACAAGTGTTACACCATTCCTGTTCGGCTCCCGGACCGTGGTCGGGAAGCACAGGGGAGATGATCCTCTCCTGGGCCGAAGTTATGACTACCTTCGTGTTCGTTGGTCGGTAAAATAATGCCAGGGAGCATTGTGGTCTTTCGGGGAGCCGTCCCGTTTATTCAAAGACAACTGCAACATATACTGTACACTTTACCTGCTACTATCGCTGCTCAGTGTGCCCCTCCACCTTCTCATTCATTCACTGTCTGCACGCAGGCACGCTCCCTCACTCTCGCTCGCCCACTCACACCTTACGCACACCTCACGCGCTTCCTGAAAGGGCTACGGCACTCTTACGACACAAGTAACGCTGGCTGCGTTTTCTCTGCCATTGTAACCAAATGAACGTCTTCCTCTTATTTATATTTCCGGCATCAGTGAAATGTGACCTGTTCAGGCGCGGAGGAGGGAGGGACAGAGGGGGGCGTAGGCAGAACGAGACATGAAGGCATCCGATTTTCTTTCTATTCGGGCCGGATAGCACGGATTGGTCAGCTTTTTCTCAGTCCTGCAGCTGCCACAGAGGTCTGATTATTTTCATTCCTTTTTCTGAATACAAAATGTATTGGATACTCTCAGGATAGAAGGACCATTTCACCAAGTATAACAAAATGTGCTGTATGTTAACCCTTTTGGGATAAATAAATAACCTAGAGAAATGTGGTGTGACCTTTAGAGGTTGATACAATCAAGAGTAATACAGTAAAACATAAAATAAAGCATCCTGATATCAAAAATCAGGAGGGGCACTTGCACCTGGACGGGCCTGACGAGACACTTTGTAAGCCGATGATGCGGAAAGGAAGTGCAGGGGAGTAAATTTATGCACTATTTTACAGCAGATGGACCATTTTACAGTGCTCCACAGTACAGAAACTTCAGTATTAGTCATTACAGGCATCCAAGCAGCATGTAATGCAGTATTGTTGCAGCAGCAGAGGCAGATGGCGAGTGTGCAGGGGTTCACTGAAGCATTGCACCATGAGGTAGTTATACTGAGTATGATCAGATGGAAAAATAAATCATGAGCATTAAGGAGCATGGAACCAAATCCCCAAGGTAAAAGGGATCTAGTATTCGAACAAACATTTTTTTCTGCAGACTGTGCATACAATGCCACTTCCTAATGGACGAGTGGGATGAACTCTAAGAGTAGTGGCGTGGTATGGCAGTTTATTCTTGGGGGGTGGGGGTATGACAGCAGTTGATGACGATATAAAGGACCGGGTGGATGCCTGGAGAGGAGGACAGGAGGTCAGGACTGCGAAAGAAAACGGCCCTGAATGGTCACGGAAGTTATCTCGAGTCAATGTGCTGAAGTTGTTAATCATGTCAGCCGTCAAAGCCGCCTCGAGGACGAGAGTGAAACCGCTTCTTTCGTAGTCACTGTCGGTGGAAAAGGTGACGGCTAGATATCTGAAACATAAAATGGCTATTAATGCTGGGGTAGAGTGCTGATTGAAAACAGACTCAAACTGCTGTGGCATTAATAGCATGCTAGGCAAGGTGTGCAATCTTCATTAACAGATGTCACAAACTGCTGGTGTCAGTGTGGAGCAGGTGAGCAGGCTGGGGGATGATTGAGAAGTTAAATGGCTCAAGAAATGAAAAAAAGTAGAAAAAAAAAAATTCTACGTTAAATGTCTGATTTGAACATTTCAGGAATTACTGTTCTCACCAAGAGACTTGACAGACACTTAGCTTATCTTTGAACAAAGGCTGGAAGAGGACTGCTGGTTTTTATATCTGGACAGAGCCAGGCTAGCTGTTTACCCCCTTTATTCAGCCATTAAGCTGGGCTATGCTAATCCGCTGCTGGCTGCAGCTTTGTATCAAGTGGGCAGACATGACAGTGGTATCAATCTTCTCAACTAACTCCTGGCAAGAAGGCAAATGGAGTATTTCCCAAAATGTGGAACTATTCACCAAGTCCACAGATGGCTTGGCCCAGATCATAGGAGCAGCCACAGCAGAACACTGGCTGTACCAAACACCCTTCTCATAACCTTACAACCAAATCTTTGGTTATTGCATTTATCATTGATTGTACTGCCCATTACCCACAGAGGCTAATTGTGTACAATTGGAAAGCCGGCGTTGCTTTTGCAATGACAATGACCATGTGTAAATGTATGATTATGCAGATGCTGCTGCAACGGTTTGAGCCAAGCAGTAGCAACATGCCTCATTACTGCCAGTGTTATCAGAAATAGTTTGTTTATCAAGGCCTTCCAAGGCTCTGAAAAGATCTTGTTGCGAGAGCACAGTGTTATTTGCATTCAAGCTAAATATTTGATTATACAAGCCCGATTTGTACATTTGAGTAATCAGGCTAAATGAGCCAACTGGTAATGCCAGCTTGCTCTCAATGACAATGCCAACATGGCAATGTGTAGCTGGTATATTATTTACCTCCACTATCTTAGTTTAGCCTGCGAGCATGCTAACATTTGATGATATGCATCAAACACAAAATACAGCCGAGGCTGATGGAAATGCTATGAGTGGTGCAGGTATTTTGGGCAACACCAAATGTCAACCTCACGGTGAAGCTACAGGAAATGTCAGGGGATCACCAAAGACACATCATCTGGGAAGCACCTAGGCCTGGATGAATTTTCAGTCAGGGGGTCGCCAAAGTTATTAGGATCCATATTTTTGAGCCTGTCAAGTATTTTTATCATGAAAATCCATACAATATATTTTTTTTTATATTTTGGTCCAGATCAAAGTGATGGACCAACCGATCGACCGCCCAACAATGTAAAAATCATAAAGGTTTTAAGTAAATCAACTATGTCAAAAAATAAGGATGGTGGTGCCCCCTGGTATAACAATGTTGTGAATGGGCTGAAAACAACACATCAGGATTATCTCATTAAGATTATCAATATGATTCATAAAGTTCTACAAACCATGGCTTTAAATCCTCAGGCTCAGCAATGTGCCTGAGGAGTTATAAATTGCATTGACTTTAGATTGAACCAAAAGTGCACTTGTGGTGTCTGTGATGATCTCACAGTTGAGTTTGATTTACCTATAGAACACCTTTAAAAAGGTCAGCAGTGTATAACAGCGGAACACCAACATGCCTGCCGTTCAACCTCTGTTTCTTTACAGAAGCTCTGCCGTAGCAGGTAACTGTGTGGAATTTCCGAGTTTGAGAAAATGTGACCTTTAAATACCGTGTCCCCCATTAGGCCAATCGATATAATTTTTCAAACGTCAGATCGGAGTACGAAGATGCATCACTCCTCCGAGTTTCATCAAAATTAGACCAGAGTGAGATATCTCTGGAGATGTCAGATATGACAAACGAGCGTTCGGCGTGATCTATTGTGCCCTTGCCATGTGAGAACAATGAGAGAAAGACGTTCTAACAGTTTGTTTCCTACAGTAACAAACGCTAAATCCCATTAGGGCTGGGCGATGTTCACCACAAATTAATGTCTCAGTATTTTCATGCTGAAAGGCGATACATGTTTTTTCAGTATTTTCCATGAAGTGGGCTAAATGTTGAGATGTCACTGGCAAAATAGACTGGGTTTTCTACCTGTTTGAAAAAAGAAAATGCAGCTGCAAAACATGTTATGAAGAACAAACAAAATATAAGTAAGGTACCTTTTTTTTGCACAGCACTGATGCTGGTGTCGATGGTTTCGCAGCACAGGCCACACAACAGTGGTTCAGGTATGAAATTAATTATGAAATGATCAAGTGTGTCCGTTGTAGTGTGAGACAATTAGAATATTGTTGGGGGAGCTGAAAAAATACATTGTTCTAAATATCTTAAAATACCTGGATATTATTATCATTCATGCACACAGCATGAACAGAGAGAGAGCGTATGAAATGTCTATATTGTCACAGTGCTGCATATTTTTTTTATCAACATCTGTCCCAAATCCAGGCGCTGTCCCACTGTCACACAATAGACTAAAAACTACTGAGTGTGATAGCGATGCACTTAGATTCACCTCACCCACGAAGTAGCACACAAAGTCTCACCTGACACAAACAAGCGGCTCCGTCTCTCACACACACAGTGCTGTACTGCTGGGGTGCTACTGGGGTAATTTCACTCATGGCACAGACAGATTCGGTGTAACACATGGCCGATGTTGCACTAAAGACTAATTAACGGACTGATTAAAATAGAGTCGCAGCTCTGTGTCTCCCTCGACGTTTGCCAGAGAACCTGTGAGTGAGGCGGGTCTGCGAGGAGAGTGTGAGAGAGGAAAGACACACAGTGGCATGGCTTTTACCAAAGAAAGGGGTTAGAGAGTGCTCAAACCATATCTTGTTTGACAATACATAGATTTATCTTAAAAAGTCAAGATACCACCCAGTCCTCAACATCAAAACTGTAGTATGCGTAACTCTTTTAATGGGGATAATCAGTGTTAAAAGTCATGTTGCAAATGTTTTTATGATTGTAAATTCATATTTTACAATGTTTTTCAGGTCAATTTTAAAATTAAATAATTACAATTTAGAATCAGGTATTATCTGTTTTGGAGAATCTTGGTAAGTTTATTGGTAAGTTGCCAGTATAACCCAGTAAGAACAACACCTTATTGATTACTGTACTCAGATTCAACTCAAGGAGCGAGCTGTCCAATAGACAACAATAAAAAACTTGAAGTGTCCCTTCACAGCTTATTGCTTTCTGATATCAATGTTCATCAAAGTCCGGTCCATGAGTTCAATTTGTATCTGTGTTCGTCCAAGTCTTTCAATGTATTTGTGCTACCCGGGCAGAGTGTGTGCGTGTTTGTATGCTTGCTGCGTGCAGCTTAGATCTTATCTGCTCCAGGCATAATTCTTCAGGAAGACAATGAAGATGGAGAATTACAGATCCTCTCTCCAACCCTGCCTCGCATCAGGCAGACGCCCTGGTTGGAATCGACGCTGTCCCAGAATGCAGATCCAGCAACTAAAAAAAAAAAAACAATCTGCCATAACAGGAATTAAAATTAATTATCAATCAACAATTACTGTACAGTATCGTATCTCTCTTATTCTCTTTGACTCAAGTGTAACTTATAATACTGACCACAAAATGAATGATGAACTATATCCTGAGACATCAAAACCTTAGACATCATGTTTTTATCCCTTTTTTTAACAGTATTGATAAATCATGTTACACAATTTATCCTTAATTATCCTATACCACTTATCAATCATGTCCTTCTTACCTTCACATTTACCATTATGCATTTTTAACTATCTCAACATGAACTTTAACACATAATTAATACCAAGAAAACCCATATGTGTAAAAATCATGAGCGTTAGCCCACGCATAGCATATTTTTAACTTTCCAACCTTGAACATGGCGCCTGGAAATGACAGTAAAATTTACCGTTTCTCATGTGAAAATAAATGCATTTCCAAAACACAAAACTCAGTATATAAACTAATTTCAACATCTCCATAACATTTACAGTTGACTCCAATTGTTTTTTGATGATAAGAAAGGTTCAATATTGCTTAATCATAACCGAACTGAAAGGATTACATGTCCGTTAGCAACGTAGCATGCTAAGCTAGTACACTCACCGGAGTCCTCAATCGTATAAAACAAAATAAAGCAAATCCTCCGGTCGCAGCGGTCAAGAACCCTCTGGCAACAACTTCGGACACGTACAAACTCGTAAACATGAGAATAAGGCAGTATTTCTTCCATAAAATGTCATCAACTTCACTCGTGGCTGTATCGTGCTCTCGTTAGCATCAGGCTTAGCTGAGATGTGTCGATCCCAGTATGCAATGCTCACATCTACTGAATTCACTACGTATCATAGACATAAAGCGCCACCTAGCAGCTATTTTAAGCAACTACAGTCAACTTGAAACACAGTTCTCCTCATAAATTCAGATATTAAAATGAAAATGACTTACTATAAAGCCAAACCAACAAATAATAGCAAGTAAACCCAAAGGTGTATTTTCATAGGGGTTACACCAGTTTGTGGAAAAAAAAAACATTAAAATGGCTGAGTTCTACAATATTAGCCCAGAATACCGTATTGCCATTAACTAGCCAACATTAGCTAGCTACTGTTATCAACGTTAATCAGAATCAGAATGTTCTTTATTAGTCCCGCAAGCGGGGACATTTGTGCATCACAGCAGCTGACAGTTCAATATAACAAAAATCAATAATAATAGTACAAAATAAACACTGTTATCAAGCGTTAGCAACATTAATGTTAGCTAGTTAGCATTAGCAACATTAACATTAGCTACAAAACCGGAGGTACTGTATATGTATGAGAGAAAACAGGTATTGCATGGTAGATTGTAGTACATTAAATTATTGTAAACTCAGATCAAATATAGACGATATAGGCAATAAAAAAGTGTATTCAGACAAGATTCATTATGTTACAAAGAAAACAAATAGGTAAAATAAAAAATAAAGGGAAACAAAGAAAATAAAAAGGTGGCGAGATGTCAGATGGGTCAACCATGCTTTTATGAGTTTCATTTTAACTAGGCTAGTTTGGGGGAAGAGCATTGTTCTTGGAGTGGTCTATAAAGAGTTGCCAGATCCGACAGAATTAGTCTTCACACCCTCCATCCATCCATCCATTATCTTTCGCTTATCCAGCTCAGGTCGCAGAAGCAGCAGGCTTACCCTGTAATTATTCTATATTTGATTCTGTAATTATTAACTTGCTGGTCTCTCAACTCCACCTGTCCGGCGATGCTGCGTTGAGCTGCACAGAAAACGCAGCCGGTGGGGGCTGACAGACGACGGAGCAAGGAGCAAAACCACAGGGGAGCTGTCCGCAATGTATATGCAATCAGTGGAATTCCGGGGTTAGAAGGGTATTCCAGAGGGTATTCCTTCTCCCCAGCAATTCTTCCCAGCTCCTCCTGGGGGATCCCAAGGCATTCCCAGGCCAGATGGGATATAAAGTCCCCTCCAGCGGGTTCTGGGTCTGCCCCGGGATCCCCTGGCAGTTGGTCGTGGCCTGGTACACATCCAAAGGGCCCGTGCCCGAACCACCTCAACAGGCTCCCTTTGACACGAAGGAGCAGCGACTGAACTCCTCACCCTACCTCTAATGCTGAGCCCAGCCACCCTATGGAGGAGACTCATTTTGACCGCTTGTATCCGTGATCTCGCTCCTCAGGTCACTACCCACAGCTGGTGGCCATAGGTTTACAGTCGGAGCGTAGATAGACTGGTAAATCGAGAGCTCCGCCTTCTGGCTGAGCCCCCCTTACCACAACGGTCCGGAGCCTCATCCGCAGTACTGCTGATGCCGCACCAAACCTCTTCACACCCTATCAGTGAGAATTTCATTAATTTCCAAGTGCAGGTGGTGCATAACATATTTCGCAAGGGCTGCCTGAGTTGGAGCATATGTTTGTTTCCAATTTAATATCAGCTAGAGGGGTCACAAATTTCAAAGTTGTGGTATGCTAATGTGAAAAACACTTTTCTTTGAATACTTGAAAAACAGCCACGCTGGTGTCTGGATGCATGCCTGGAGCGAGGGAAACCCAGTTGACCTAAAATCACACTTGTTGCCCCCAAAGTGCTGTATCAGCACAGTGACTTTCTGGACAAAATATTTAATTCATGTGTTGACTTAGCCACTGCACTTCCTTGTACTCTCCTGTGCCGCTTGCCCCTTTACCTGGGACATGGATTTTCGGTGCGCCGTGTACTGCCTGATTCCTCTTTGACTTCAGACCCCATTTCTCTCTGACACGGGGCTCTTGGGACTGCGTGTCACCAAAACAGTGGGTACTATAATTCACCTATGCGGTCTGCAGGGCAAATATGCAGCACACCGACACAGACACACAGTCGTAACCTAAAATCAGCATGCTATCCATCTCTGTCCTCTAATATACCCATGATCCCTGCTGTCTGCTGATCTCACAATCTCGCCTACATTCATTTATTGCACAAAACCTTCAACAATACAGAAAAACAAACAGATAAGAAAGGGAAAGGCTCTGCTTCAGTCGGGATTTCAGGACAGATTTGTGGTCTTAGACAGTGGAAATCCTGCTGTAAAATTATGCTAATCTCTCCCTCTCTGAGAAAGGAGAGAGGCTTGATCCAAAAAAAATGCATTTCTTTATTCCTTTTTTTAAAGGGGAGATGAAATAGCAGACAGATTTAAATGTAGTGGAAGTTTTTCGCTGAAATTGGAATAATGGCATCTCAAAGGGGCCAATACACACAAAGGGGTGAACTTGGAGTTGAGCAGTAGACAGAATCAACTCCTGATGATGGGTTTTGGAGACGGGATGATCTTCTGTGAAGTCACAAAGTTCTGTTAGGGAGGCTTTTGAAGACACTTTCTGTCAAGGCAGAAATATTCACAGTACCACTCCTCTCTGAGCTTCAATTGGTTCGGGCTGCTAGGAGAGATTTCAGACGGATCTGCAAAGTGTGTAGGCGTCCGTGTCACAATATGGACTGATGCCATGTTGGAAGACTTGCACTTTGCGCGACATCTGCTCTTCTCTCATGCTGAACCACTGAAGAGAAAGCCACACACAGCTGTCAGCGGAGCGCTATAGATTTTTTCCCAAAGACAACAGGTGATTCAAATATCAATTCACATATCTTTTCACACACGATCGTTCTGCAACTCTTCGTTGTGTGCTGCTTTCTGCGGCGTCGTTCCTTATTTATCTTTTTGTCTTTGCGGTTCAGTTTAGATCCATTCATATCCATCCTGGCTGTTATTGTTAATATTAACAACACTGAATTCCACGATGCCTCCTTGCCTTTTACGATAAAGGCGATCATTGTTATTGCGCCCACTTGCAACCTCAATTAAATTTAGAGGCCGTTTTGTCCTGGCTTTAAAGAGCCTCTGACTTCCTCCAGGGGCTTAATCCCATAAACCACTGTGACCCACTGACATCATAACTTTAAGCCGCCAGGCAAGGCGATGTCAAACTATCCTCCAGAGGAGGCGGAATGGATGCAGGTCCCTTTGAATTTGTGTATGCGTTTGTGTCAGCAGTGCAAAGCACATCATCACATGACACCGAGCTGTTATAATGACATATTATGATTGTAGTTTTATTTTTCTCTCTGCCTGACAGGAGACCAAAATGAGATTGAGATTTAACGTTCGCTCCTGTTAGGTGTTTATCAGGGAATGAAAGCAGGGGGAATCTTTAAGCGTTGTTGATCACTATAAGCCTCCCCGTCGTACTGATATGAGCAGTGGGAGCCGCCGCCACCGCTGTTTTCTCTGTGTTAAACACGTGTCTCTGATTGGGCAAAAGTAAAGTTTGTTTCCGACAATGGAATGCTAAAAAATGTGCGATGCCGCCCACGCGGCGAAAGATAAGAAACCATAACAGCTTGTGTACTTAAAGGTGTGACCACATCAACAGCTTACATTTTGGTTGCATTTAACCTGAAAAAACAGACTGCAAATCCAGTGCTTTGTCATTTTTTATTTGTAGTGCATTTTGTAGGTGTGAGCATATTGTGCAATTGAAGATACTCCAAAAAAACAACATCACAATAAGCGTAATTACCAATGTAGGCACTGAGGAATATTTATTTTCCAGATGAAACTTTCAAATGATCAAATTGCCACTGTACTCTGCTCATAAAATAAGCATTATGATAATAATAAATATATGTACATCATAGAAATGTTATGGATTCATATGTTTTGTGTTTCATTGAGCGATGTTTGAAGGAAAAAACATTTCTATGTATTTGTAATTTCTGACATACTTTTGTGAGTTATAATTTTGTACTCACTTAAAATAACCTTTTAGTGCCGGTTGTACACATTTCAGGGATATGAAGCATTTGTAGAGAGTCCAAGAAATAACATCACAGCAAGCAAAAATACCAATGTAGGCATCATCTTTTTTACAGAGTTAAAAGCAAATTCCATCATCAAAGATTCAAGATTTACCACTTGTTGTACAATACAGGATCGTATTGTGAATTGTATTTATTGTTATTTACTATTTATGTTGAAGTGTGGAGGATGGGTTCAGGAGTCTCACATCATTAGGAAAGAAGCTGCTCTGTAGTCTGGTGGTACGGCAGCAGATACTTGTGTATCTTTTGCCAGATATTCTGCAGGGTGAACAGACTGTGGCCGGGGTGGGTGTTTTCTTTTAGCGTCATTTGAGCTCTGTGCAGACACCTCAACTCAACTCAAGATTGTTTGCTTGTTAGCCAATCAGAGAGAAGTATGCCAAGTGGTCAACACCATTTCATCAGACACCTAAACTGAACTGAAGCATTTAGGTGTCTGGACTCACTTTTCTACCTCCCCTGTTAACATTATACATTGAAAAAATTAGAGGATTGTTTCTATTGGAAATGTTTTATCCTCTTATCTTAAACCTCAAATCAGCTTTGAGCCAAATATTATAAATGAAAAGTCTCTCTGAGCTCCCAACTCTTGTGTGCTCCTGTCATACCACTTGAAAAAACAGTTTAATTTTGGCCAGAGATTTAACATTTTATTTCAGCTTTTCATCACCCAAAGTATCGTAAGATCTCCAAGTATCCAGATTTAAAAGTCTTCATCACCACTGATAAAAATAATAAATAGATTCTAAATCCAAATGTGCGAATTTCTAATGGAAAGGGTAAAACTATTGTCATCGGGCTCTCCCGTGGGTGACCAGTTTGGCATGTCAGGTCAGGTATTTGTGTGTGTGTCCTGCGGTTTGTGTAATATATAGGCTGTATAACACTGGCATCGACGTACCACCCCAGACCTGAGGGCCAGCAAGCCGGGGATTAGCCCCGGGAACAAAAGAAAAAAAACACCAACGTGTTTCTGTGATGTTCACAACAAGGGATTAGAAGGTTCCCACTGACAGGATTAAAACAATACCTCCTGTTTTTCTCTGTCCTTCCACACCAACCCGTTTTATCCCAACCTCACTTGTTACATTAAGAGATAATGCTTTTTCTTTGCCTTCCCTCTGTTCGGAGCTTTTCACGGCGCTCTTTATCCCACTCCTTCTTTTTAATGGTTAACCTGTGTTTTGGTTCCTTTCCCCTCCTCTGGTAGGATTATTTCAATCCTGCCTAATCCTGAAAATTCCACCTCAATGCAATGCGTCTGAGTGGAGCTGTTCTTTCTGAAGAAATGCATTTAGATGAAAAAGTGAGCGTTGTTTTTTTTGTTTTTTTTTGTCAAATAGGTATTTTGAGTCGAGGAAGCCTCGTGACTCAAACTGAAATGGACCGGTGAACCAGTGAGACACATGATTGTCAACCAGAAAACACAGATTTTTTTTTTTTTTTATTCACTCTGTGAATGACAAGAAAGAATATGTTAAAGGTTTTGTCCGACAGAGGCAATATAATCAGCTGAATTCGCCAGGCACACTGAAACTAATTGAGTCAATCAAAAACGATTACCTATCAACCTGGCACACCAAAGAAATGGTCAGAGAAAATTGGGTCATTACTGTTAGCGGAGAACTCATACTAAAAGAAAAAAAAGAAAAGAAAAAAGATTTGGCACGGAAGGGCTGCTCTGAATTTGTCTCGATTCAACGGCTCACTGGAAATATATGGATGATGGACTTCCTCCCCAATTTGTGACATGGATTATAGGATTTAAACAATACGCTATGAGGATACTTTAATGAAAGAAAAAAAAAAATGAAGTGCGTACAAGAGACGGGCTTATTACTATTTTCTCACAGTATGATCCAAATGTAATTAAAAGATTGAGTGATAGAGTTACAATCAGTGTGACAGCCAGAGATGATAGCGGATGTTGACACAGCTGATATGTGGAGATGAGACGACTGGGCTGTGACCACACTGATTGGTCTGATGTAATTGGAATGTTGACAAAAATAAACACCGGTTCTGGAGGGCACCAATTATTCTAAACGCCAGCCTGCCAGGCAAAAGCAATCACACCCGGACAAGCCCTCCGAGCTATCAATAATCACACACACACCCTCCCCGACGAACCTCCAAACAGAGATGTTTACACATAGATAAGGCCCCCGCGACAAAACCCTGCCAAAAACACAAAATAAAAAAAAACAGGTCTTCATGCGCGAGTGCGATTACAGAAAAGAACCAAACAGCGAGAGTAATCAGACAAAGATCAACCTCCGGGGCAGGAGTGATCGCACACAGGAACGCCTGGGGGGCGACGACGGCAATAATCAAAAGACGGCTGCCATCGAGCTTGTTCGCTGTCAGGCCAACGGGTGTGATGATATGTTGAGGATGAAGAGATTCCTCCATTCGGGAGCTGTTGCAGAGCAGAGCGGACACGAGTCGGCCATGCCTGGAGGGTTGCTCCCGGTTACCATGTAGAACGAGAAAAGAGTTATGGCGAGATATCTCTTTCTGTAAAAAAAAAAAAAAAAAAGACAATTACATTCCTAAAAAAAAAAACCTCTCTTATTTGATGCAAAAGTCGCCTGATGCTCAGTGATAGTCTTGTTATACATTCCATCTGTTCGCCAAACTGTCATTCATTTGCCTATTTTTTGACCTTCAGATCTACCGCTCACTCCGTCTGACGTGCGGCGTCTCCAGATTGACACTTCTGGTGGGCCATGGGGGGCGTTCGCCGCTGTCAGACAGACTCTTTCTGACAACTCAGCACTAGTGGGCATGTCCAATCTCTGAGATCCATGGAAGGACGACACCCGCGCAGAGGAAGAAGGTGCCGAAATGCTCACTCTTCGTTTTTTTGTTTGGTCGCAAGTCGCTCCGTGCCGCGTTTTAACACTGACTTTTCATGCTTGCAACTATCCGTCTAAGTCCCGGTTTCCATTTCTGTGTTAGCACGTGCAGATGTGTGTGTGTGTGTGTGTGTGTGTGTGCGTGTGCTCTCTGAACTGCGCCATCACTCTCCTATCATCCCCATCAGCTACTCGTGTCTTGCTCTTCTCCCAAATCTTCCTGACCTTCCTCAAATAAACCTATCAGCTGTAATCAAGAGCTATCTTGTCCTTTCTCCTACATTCACTTTGACATATACACGCAGGCTCGCAGACACACACACACACACACACGCACACACACCAGTGTCGACTTTTCATGCAGGTCTTTTTCTCTCCCTCGTGGACTTTCGAGGCGGAGGCGGTCTGTGCCAGAGCGCTTAGTGGCATCTGTAGCAATGCAGGCCCCCTGTCACATATCGGGCCGCCCACCAATGTCCATATATTATCACTTCTATTAGGGGAATTAGATATTTGAGTCATGCTTCAATCTTTAAGACAAGTTATAGAATAAATAATGTAGGAAATACAAGAGACATTTCAGTGTAAATGAGACATTCAGGCAAAGTTAATCATCTTTGTAATTGCACTATTAAAGGTCCATTGTGGAGGATTTAGTGGAGTCTGTGAGTTTTTCTTTGTTTTGTTTTTATTTTTTTGCATAGAACTATCTGAGAAGCTGCCAGTAGGAACTGTTTGGAAAAAGGGCAGGCACAAAGCTACTTGGTGGGTGATTGGACAAACAATCATATCAACAATGTCAACTGCGACCAGTGAAGGAAGTTGGTGAATCAAACACTGAGTAAGGTAAGTCGAGAGAAGAGCATTTTACAAGTTTTCCATTGAGAAAAACCTTCAGAATGTTATTTCTTTTTCTTTCAGTGACATCTACTATCCAGTTCTGAAAACCCAACCAGTCTAGGCAGATGGCCGCCCACCACTGAGTATGGTTCTGCCCCAGGTTTCTGCCAGTTAAAAGGCAGTTTTTTCATGCGATTGTCACCAAGTGCTTGCTTGTTGTAAATTTGCAATATACAAATAAAGATCGATTGATTGAGATTGATAAATTATGCTATAGCAGCTACGCTAACCTCTTGAGAAGCTGCCAGTCATTTGTCTCACTGAGCATAACACCTGAACAACATCTATAGTTCCTCACAGTTTTCTGATTGGATCAACCACTCTGTGTTCAGCCACGAGCAGATAGCTTTGAGCTTGGCAAGATTGACTTGTGTGATCACATGATCACAAATCCAGGTGCCTTGCAAGCTAATGTCCCATCTGGTTTAGTGTAGAAACAAGGTGGTGCAACATGGGGGTCTGTGTGGAAAAGGGTCCACTCCCTCTGTGGATACAATAGGCTCATTCAAAGGTAACAGAAACACAACCGTTCTTGGTTTCATATGATCAAACACTGATAAAAACATATTTAGGAATAAAATACAGGTTAGTTTTTGTTAATTTTGCCAATTTATTTCCCTTAATGAAAGCTGCCCAAAGCTGGCCCGCCATGAGGTTAATTCGGTATATATCTATGTTTGTGTTAATTGTTTAGGTAGCCTACTACAGTCTACACACTGGGTTGTTTTAGTTTTTATTCATTTATCTAAAAAAGTAAATGTTGGTGAAAATACACATTAACATGAATCCAATATGTTGCTGGCAACAATACATTAAATCCAAAAAAAAACATTAATGAGCGTCCAGTCATGATTCCTAATGCTATCTAGAAAGCTAACCTGACTTTTTCCATTTTCATAATGGCAAACTAGTCAGCTAACTACGTAAAATTGAAACATTGCGGTGTTACCTGCATGATTATAAGTGTACGTTCATTCTTGTGAGCCACAGTGATTTTTTTGTGTAACTTACCGATCTTGAAACTCTGAAATACCCTTCCATCTCAGAAATCACCTGAGACATTTCCACATGTGAAGCTAGCACACCTTATATTGGCCATGCCATAGCTACTGTTGTGGGCCCAGTTTAATATGCAACTATGCAAAATTGCTATGCTAAGGGGTCCTCGGCCAGAAAAACACTGAAGGAGCCCTGCTTTGAGTGAATATCACACATATTTAAAAAGAAATGCTGCAATGGCAATATCACTTCTAATTATTCTTTCTCCCCGCTCTCTTCCAAACTCACACACGCACACACACACACACATAGACGGACACGGACTGTATCTCCCAAGAGCACTCTGCTCTCTGCTCCCCCTCAGTCCCAAGGCTAGATTATCATAGACAAAACGAGGGAGAGGGCGAGCAAAGAGGGAGAGAGAGAGCGCGAGCAGAAGGAGCCCGGGTTTTTGTCAGTGGGTCACACGGTGGTGGCACGGTTAACTAGCTAATATGATTAAATTTAGCAGAGGCACAAGTCACATTGTCAGCCCACATCAAAGTCTACCCGCCGCTGCGAGAGCAAAACGAGCCCTCTGCGGAGGGAGAGGGAGAGGGAGAGAGAGAGAGAGATGAGAATGAGATGAGCAGACGAGGGAGAGGGGTGATGTTTTAAACATAAAACAGACACAGAATGGTAAGGAAGGATGAGGCAATGATGAGGCAAGAGAAGAGGAAGGAGTGTTAGCTTAACCTATCAAGTTGAACCCCATGGCCTGGAAAGCAGCAGCTAACAGCGAAGCCTCTTGTCATGTTTCCATCTGTGTACAAATGAAGGGTCATCGACAAACACTCATGGTGTCAAGTATGAAACCAGCCGGGCTGACCTTGCGGTTTTGATTATCTGCCATGAGACTGAGAGTTTGTGAGCTCACTTCTCAAGATGGTTTATTGCGTGGCGCGAAACACATGAAATTGCTTTCAGAGTCGAGCGCTTCGGTTGACCCCTGTTCTCCCTCAGAAGTACACACGGCAATAAATAAGTATAACGCACACAGAAATAGAGGTAGGTGTCAAGAAGTAGAAATGTAAAGCACCTCAGTGAGGGTTAATATGGAAAATATCATTTGCACACCTGTTTTCTTTCGTATCCAATTATTGCTGTAGTTTGACGGCGCTTGAACTGAACTGGCTGGTATTTTTCACTTTAGTCTGACATTGTGTTCATGTTTGATATTTTGCTGGGGGGGGGCCAAATGATGTAATAAAAAAATACACGATGAAATATATTCAACATATTGTAATCAAAGATACATTTTAAAAAAAGACACCATTTATTGACATCAGGGACAGTTATTTCTCATGCAATCATGTGTGCAATCTAACCTAACCTTACGCTAAATCAGTGTGTATTTAAAAAAAATTAAATAAACGTGTATTAGCATCAATATTTAATTTACACCACGTGATGATGATAGCTTACCCATGATTACTCGTGCAATCATTTGTGGAAGCGGACCCTTTACACTACCCATAGCTGCAAACTAATCAGCTAAGCACATATTACTGAAGTCTCTTCGTTATCAAGTTGCATTGTTGCCTCAAGTGTACGGACATTCTTGTGAGCCATGATGGATTGTTTTGTAACTTATTGAGCGAGACACTCCTACCTTCCACCTCAGAAACCAGCGGGAAAATTACAGAGGTCGATGCTAACGTGCTCAACATTAGCCACGCTACAACTGCTACTTGTCGTACATGACTTTTAATCTTGTGCTATCATCGGGTCAAACTTTGAGGTCGCCGATTGGCTCGTCACCTGAATACCGCTGAATAAAACCAATAACATCCATCGGCGTCAGCTCGGCTAGTGCTGATTAGCATTAAACGCTAACATGCTTGTTAGCACGCAAATGTGCTTCAATGGACAATGAACATGCTAAACAACACCATTGCCATGAACACCCTAATTGTGAGCGTTTAGTTAGCTGAAAACAAAACTGTGCATCACAAACTCTGCGTCTTGTTAACTTAAGTCTTTTTGTAACATATGCTATTATGACAATACATATGTGAATATTTCTTATTGTCATCAATAACAACTTGATAAAATTGCAATGAAAAATGGCCGAAACAGAAGTACGAAAAAAGATTACAACAAACTGTTTCTTGATTGTAATTAGTAAAAAAAAAAAAAAAAAACAACAACAAAAAGAACAGAAAATTGCCTCTCACTGTATTGCTATTTTCTAGTCGGCTGTGTCTTATATTAAGTTTAATGAGATTGTTGGGAATCAATATTGGTTATTGATTATTCATTAATATATTATTATTAATTAATTAAAATTATTATAGTTGATTAATGAAACTTAGGTTAATATGATTCATTAATGAACACGAGGCACCACCCTGAAGTCAGGGATCAATAATCAAATGATTTACATTTAGTCTCAAAGCCTGAAATTAATCAAATTATCAATATTATGAAAATATCAATAATTAGATAAGAGCGAAGGTGTGAATCCGAGCACTGACCATCTCAACCAGCTGTTATTACAATATGGGATTGTGCAAAATAATCACAGACACTGCTCAGTTAAAATCAACAACTAGCAACATCAAAAACATAAGCAAGTCAAACATATAAATGTGTGGGTGGGTGGGTGGCAGGAACCCTTACAAAGACTACAAAGATGGCCGTACGTGGCTTGGGAACGCAAGAACACAAATCCTAAGGTGATGATTCAGATTCAACTGAATCATATACCTGGAATTCAAAGATGGCGGCAGTGAATATATCGACCAAAGGTGATCACTACACATGCGCACAAGGTTTGAACAAAGATGGTGGTTACGTCATCTTTGGTCTCGTGTGCAGTTTGGTTGCACGAGAGGTGAATTTAGAGGGATTACCCACAGTTCCAAAAAGGTAGACGGGCTATCGCGAAGAGTCCACCTCTGAAGTCAATAAAGGGAATATACTAGACACATGTGTCTTATGTTATGGCAGGGTTATTAACTATAAGTTTCCAACAGATCACTCATGAGATTATGTGTATCTAGGTGTGTGTGTGTGAGTTCGAAAAAGTGAAGAAACTAAGCGAGCGCTTAGCAGACAACAAAGACAACACAACGACCATGGTCCACAGCGATCCTCTCTCCCTCAAACAGTGGCCGGCAAACGAAGCCGGAATACAACGTATGGTGGTCACACACAGCGGCAAGACTACACAAGCGAGCCGCCGAGTGGATTAGCCTGAATGAGCTCCTAGTGAGCATAATAACACAGTTAGCACACAATAATTCAAACCATAAATCGGACTCGTCGGTCCTTTCACAACAAACGTGAGCACAACAAGGAAAAACACGCTATATACTATCTGTTTCTGCCCAAACAAAAGCCTCTTACTTGGGCCGCTCGTTGCGGCTAGCGTGTGTCTCATCTGACTCGAAACTCCAACTCGTTTGGGAGCGAGCGCGGAGTCAGCTTTAGCGTCCTAAAAGCTGAAGAAGGCAGGCAGCGATCACGCTGAGAGTCGACCTGATAAAGAACTGAACCTGGGGGGTTTTGTGTCATTCCTTCAGCAGGCGGTGAGAAACGACTGGGTGTGCAGTGTTCCTCTATGGATCCAAACAATAATGATGAGTATTATAACAAAAAGGAAAGTAAAATAAAAACAGTCTCTGTCTCGTCCTGCGAGGAGGGAACTGAAGCTTAGCTCAAGCAAAATGAAAAACGTTTCTCAAAGTTGCACCCTTACGGCAGCGGCTGCATGAAACCGGAGTCTCTCCACAACTTAGCCACCTGGAAATGCAACGTGCAGTGAGGTCTCCTACCTTTAAACTGGGAGTGACGTCATTGTGATCCTGGCGGAGCTCACGGCCAATAGGGACCGGCTGAAAGTTTTGGGGGCAGGTCGTAACTTTGAGTTACATTTTTTCACACCTTTTGGGCCTTGGTTCTGTTCTTTTGTTCTTGAACTCCTCATGTCGATAAGGCCCTAGTAGTTAGGCTTCTGATTTCTCCTACAGGTCTTCTCTTTGTTTGATATGGCATGGAGACCCAGCAAGATATTTAGACAAAAAATTATAATTGACAAATATACTCAGCCGAAAAGACTTGTGTTAGATTGAATCTGAGTTTGTTATCTGACATGAAGACTGAAGACACTTCCTTCCCTCTCTGCATCTTGTCCTACCATCCAAACCCAGGTAAATGCAGGTACTAGCCTGGCAATGTATTTAAGAGGGACTCGAGCTGTGAAAAAGCCTCCGCCTGGAGCAGTTTGAATACGTTGAATGAACAGCACAGAGAGTACCTCTGATTTAGAATGAGTCGGTTGTTAATGCGAGAACAGAAACTGAATGCTGCTGCTGATGTCAGATGTCCAATTTGGTTTCAAATTCCCTCAGATGATGCCAGTACACACACCTGCTTGATGTTGCCTTATATAGCATGCCTCTGCATACAGAATACTCTGAGGGAACCTAAACTGGGGATAAGACTGAATTATAATTATCACCGCTCCATGAATATAATAAGACTACACAGTCACACACACACACACACACACACACACACACAGTCCCCTTGTGCTTGGTGGCAAATCACGGGGGCTTTGAACCCTCTCAGAATAAATTGGTTTGGAGTCAATACAAAACACTATTATACCAGTACATTTTATTTCAGCTGAAAATGTGAAAGCATCTGAAAGTGATCTGAGCAGAATCTGCGACAGAAAATGAAAAACGATTAGCAGGACTCAGACAAGAGAAGGGAAAAGAACACAATCTCTTTTTAACAACAGGTGCTCAGACAAATTGGACATCAGCCAGGGAGTAATGTTTTCGTTGGTTTTTCCTAATCTAAAATGACAGTGTATTTACAGTATTTGTGCACTGCCTGAGACGCTCTCTTCCGACATTACTTCTGTGGGACCGGCTTTTCTTGTTCATGGCTCATTATTACGCCCCTGAGATTGCCAGCTATTGACATTAATGATATCTAAAACTGGCTGTAAGCTGTTTGGCTGTACACGTTGTGCAATTTGGGAGCTAAAGTGTGTCACTGGTGAATTCTACCTTGACTAAAATGTTTGCAGTGACTGCTAGCTGAGCAGCCGGCGCTGGACATGCATTTTTCAAATGCATTCATTAGTTTTACAGGGTTTTAGCTGTGGGGCTCATTTGTTGATGTTTTGTTTTAGTTTTGTGTTCATGCTGATTCTGTTCTTGTGCCAATTTAGGCTGTGGAGACACAAATGCATACTAAGTTGCTTATTGATATTCAAAACAGCGTTTTACATTAGAGCTTAACAGTAGAACTTGTTAACACTCGGCTGTTTGTGTTTATGTGTGCGACTGAACCAAATCCTGAAATGATTTTTATGCTTTGGATTGACAGAAAGGCTCCATTTTTACTTATTTAAAGGAATATTTTGTAACTTCATTTGAATATTTCTTATTATTTTGGATACGACAGACAGGGAGACTTTTATAACTAAAGTCAAAATGATCCTACAGCCAGCACATGGTTAGCCTAGCTTAGCATAAATGCTGGAAACAAGGAAACAGTTAGCCTGCCTCTGTTTAAAGGATACATAATCAGACAACCGACACCTTTCATGCTCACTAATTTAAAGCTCCGCAATTAATACATTATTGACTCTTTACTGAAACGTAAAAACAAGCTAGGTTAGCTTTATTCTCACTTGGAGATTTTATTCTGAGTTAAACTAATTGGCTGTTGGCCCCAGCTACATTTTTACTGCACAGGCCTAACAACAGTATCAGTCGTCTCTGAGCATGAAAGCAAATACTGAAATATTTCTTTAGGAAAACAGGTAGAGAGTTACATGAGAAGAACTGGAACCGGTCTCATTATCTTTCTGTTAAAAATAAGAGCCAGCTAGCAATCAGTTAGCTTAGTGAATGGCAACAGGGGCTCTATCCAAGAGTTAGGCCTTATTCAATCCAGATTAAGTGTTAAGGGACGAAATGCCT
This sequence comes from Spondyliosoma cantharus, assembly GCA_900302685.1. Classification (NCBI taxonomy): domain Eukaryota; kingdom Metazoa; phylum Chordata; class Actinopteri; order Spariformes; family Sparidae; genus Spondyliosoma; species Spondyliosoma cantharus. The sequence goes on from OMLP01044447.1 coordinate 23,073, forward strand.
CCCCTCATTCATTTTAGGATGAGGTGACAGTATGGACCATCAGGGTGCCAGAAAAAAAAAAAAAAAAAAAATTTTGCAACTTTGCAGAAATGCAACCAGGCATCATGTTGCGGTGGCGTGTAACCATTGTGATTTTAATAGAACTAGATGGTGAACGCAAAGATGACGGTTATAACGGTGCTCTATGAGAAAACATTTTTTTGGGCCCTGGGGAATTTTGGTGCTGCAATACCTTGTGTGGCCACCGGGCACAATTGGAAGCAAGGCTCAGCTGCACCGTCCTAACTGGTTTCTACTAAAGTCTATGAGTTGCTTGTTGTTTCACATATGGCCTTGTTCACCAGTTACACTTTAATAAAAGGCCTGGCATACTGGTTGTTCATTGAAAGAGCACAGCATAATAAATCACAAATCCTGATATGACGAAGGCGTTACCCACAGATCGGAGGTAGGTTAACAATATTACAACACAGAAACGTGCCATTGTTTTACATCCCCACACCGCAACACAGCCCTCTGGCTAATCACGCCGATGCTTGATCTGGTCTCAATGAGGCTGTACCAAATCCACCTGCCAGCCCCTACTTCACGTTATATCTCATGTGTTTCATCCATACAGATAATGAGCCATTTATCTATCTAGTTTCTTCCTGTTGCCAGCACTTTTTTTGCGGAGTGAACCCTCACTTCCCCTGCCTTTATTGTCTCTTGTGTCTTTCAGATCCTTCCATCTGTGATCACAGCTCCCACTCAGCCTCCATTGGCCCCCTCTATTCTTACCTACAGTACCTGTCCATTCTCCCTTATGTGCATCCCTCTCTTCGCTCCCCAGTGCAGAGTGAAGGGCACAGAGGACTGCCAGTCTGGTCCTCATTATAACAATATGTGTGATACCTTTTACAGTTGTCAGAGTGAGGGGGTAAATCTGGCCGCACTGCCCCCTCTGGCAGGAGGCCTGTCACATCAATGACCAGTGCTTCTTTCTGATTTGCTGTCGCCCGTGGTTGCAGACTGATTCTAATCTGTGCCCGAGCCCTCCGCGCTGAGATAATTAAAAGCATCACTTTTACAAGTTCTTTATGAGTTTTCTTTTTTTTTTCTTTTTTTTATTTTTTTTTGTCTTCAGCTCTTTGGAGATAATTACAGTGTTTACCGGCAAATTGTCAAATCATATACCTGACATTTTGGGGGGGCTTAGTCAGTTGAGGGACTCTAACAGTCAGGAAATCTTATTATTGTTTGCTGTAAGCCTCACTGATTATGAAATCACAGAGGATTATAGAAAAGTGTTCATTAGAATGTCAGTAAATGTTAATTGCATCCAGTGGGAAGAGATATATTGGATGGAGGCGACAATACTATAAATGCAGTTCATAAAACAATGACGTACACCTCCTGACAGAGCTCATAACCAACACTGTATATCAATTCATTGATCCATCGATACCCCAGTCCCCGCGCCGCTTCAATTTACTGGAGTGTACATCACACACGCACACACACACCCACACACACACTCACTCACACACACACACACACACACACACACACACACACACACACACACACACACACACA
>OMLP01044448.1:0-20102 GCA_900302685.1 Spondyliosoma cantharus
CGACCTGGGAATTGTGGTTTTTACGTTCTCGAGGCTTAAACTACAAAGAGAACCTCATCCCGGCCCATTTGTTGTTAGCTATCTCAGCAAACACAGGCCTGCCTCAGTGTGAGGGTGTGTGTGTGTGTGTGTGTGTGTGTGCGCTGACCCATTACAACAGTTCTTGTCCTCCAAACCCACATTTTTCTTCAGCCTCCCGTCTCTCATTAGTCACGAAGCCACAGCTCTAAGAATAACTCATTTATAAAAAAGAACAGACCTGGACTGGAGATTATTTCGGGTGTTTGTAGATGCAGATGTTTTGTGTTTGTTCCCCCCGAACATGGCGAATCAAACGTTCTGCGATTTTACAAAAAGGTAAAGCAGGAACAAGAAAGCGAGGAAGCAGGTCGACCCAACACGTTTTAATCTCTGGAGATCTCTGCGACAAACTCAGAGTGACCATTAAAAACACGCTAAGTATCGAAAGGACCAAAGAAATTAGCAGCAGTTGGTTACAAGATTATTTTTAAAAAAATAAAAAAGGATGATCTTTCCCTGATCCTAACCTTCCCCTAACCAAACCACAAAGGTTTAAAAAGTAAGGGAACTTATTACAGTCAAAAAGTCAGAATATGTCCTCATATGTTCGCTCAGAAGACAGTCGGAGAAATGTCTCCACTAGCCTCAGGTGGAGCTAAAGCTAAATTTACTTTGTGATTTCTAGTTGAAAAACATCCATATTGATGAACATTGTGAAAATGCCAGATAAAGACTCTGCTAGCTAAACTCCGGCCGTCTGTAGACTTTCAAAATAAAGCTTGAAGACATTTTCTGATTATTACGTTCCCTTACGTCTGGAACACTTGTGGATTGGTTAGGTTATTGTTAGGATCAGGGAAAGAGCATCCTTTTTTATTTTAGCTAAAATGATAGTCTTGCAACTCACGTAGCTGATGAACCTCCATCGCCTACGTGACGTGACATCGATCAGTTTCTTGATTCTTGGGGTGCAGGTGAGAACAGGCCGGACATCTTGTCAGCTTCTGACTTCATATTAGTGGAGTTTCACAGTTTGTTGGTGTTGAATGACCTTTCAAATACACTTTTAATGTATTAAATTAAAATGTAATTTGTTTGTATTTTCCTCTCGATGATGTGCAGACAGATGCCATCACAGTACGCTGATGACTTTGACTTGTTTAGAGAGAAACAGTTTGAAAACTTTAAAGCCTTTTTTCTCCACAAAGTCGCTGCTTCTGTAATCGCTTCTCTCCGTCTTTACTTCTTTTGGCACAGTGATTAAATGAACGACTGGATCTCAGTATTTAACAGAATAAAGCCGCCTCGCCCGTCCGCAGTGTCCTTCAGCGGCTCTGAGACGTCTGCGTGTTAAAGTGAAGAGCAGCAGCGTGAGCGAAGCGATCTGAGAGCCCGCCGGGTGAGACGGTTATCTGAGTCCTGCAGGTCCTCAGCTCCGCCTCCTCTCGTCTGAGCGCAGGACGGATGTGTGTGTTTTGACTCAGCGGCGTCGAGCCCTGACATTTCCAGCGCCAAGACCGATGCTTATTTACACGAGCCGAGCACAGATCACCTTTGTCTCATCGGAGAGGATGTGACTTCCCTGCGGCGCTGCTGACGTCTGTCGGAGTCGTCGGACGTCTGTCGGTGACGTCTTCGTGTTTGACTCTGGAGAAAGTCACCGCTCGCTCTCTCTCTCTCTCTCTTTCTCTTTCTCTTTCCTCCTTCAGGCCAACTTTTGAAACTCTGAATGATCTGCTGCTGTTCTGATGTATTTGGGGGGATTGGCCCTCGCTTTAAAATTCATGTGTTGCCTGAAAGGATAATACAAGTCTGGCTCCACACACACACATTCCCCTCTTACTAGTTTTAAATATTTATAACTCATCCACAAGCTCAGGTTTTGCAGATTCATACGTGGTCTTTGGTCGAGGTCAGACCAGAAACTTCAAACATTTTCAGGCCCCTGATTCAGGCCTTCGCTCGTTACGCCGCCACGCACCTGACGTGTCCGCCGTTATCTCCGCCGGTTGGGGGGTTTCGATTGGCCGGGGATTTACCCGAGGCGAGAGGTGTTTTACCACAGCCATCAAAGATCGGTACCGCGTGACTCATGCGTGAGCGAGCGGATCGTCTCTGACACCGCCGAACGTGCTCTGCAGCGTTTTTCCGCCCGAGCGATGAGGTCACCGCTCTCGCTCTCCTGCCTGACAGCGACTTTCTTTTGCGCTTCTTATCTGCTCGGCTCTGATCTTGTCTGCCGAGTTCATTTTGTTCTCGGCGGTTTTCTCTTATCGGGCCCCCCTCGCTCCTCCTTCATGTCAGCCTCATAAACACCATCTTTAAAAGTCACTGAACCTCCTTCAACCTCGTCCTGCTGCAAATGTCACTTAATGGCGCTGAAACACAATCGTCAGACTTTAAAAGCTGAATATGTAAACTTTAATATGTGTTCACAGATCAGTTGTGATCTCATGGCTCCTTCTCTGCTGTTTGTTAATATCATCTTTCAGTCCTTTCAGTCACGTCTCATGCTTATTGTCATCAGTTCCTCGTTACAGTAAGAAAAAAACGTCTCGAAATCCCGGAATCGGTTTGAAGAGATGTTCAGTCAGCTGAGACTTTGAATTATGATGAAATAAAGTGAGTTTATTGTTTGTTATTGATGATAATATTAATATATATAAACATTTCTGTTACCTGACATCAGATCTGCGTCTTTATAAATCATTGAACTTTTAACCTGAAGCACTTCAGCTGACGCAGTTTTCTCCGACTGAGACTTTGGTCGCATTGAGTTCAGTTCTAGATCAGAAGTCGACCTTCATGTCCGTCCGTCCGATTTTTTAAATGTTTAAATTAGCACACACACGTATTGGAGCAGATTTCTTCACTGTGTATTTTCTTAAAGCTTCATACAGTCACATCCTGGACAAACAGGGCAAATCTGCAGTTTAGATGATAAAAGGGATCAAACGTTGTCTTTTCTCTCACAGCTCACGCAAAAAACACAAAACAAAGTTCTTTACATGGAAAGGGTCGTCGCAGTGGCATGAAATGAAGGATTAGCAGCGTTGAAACGTTGCGTCTACAGATGTCAGCTTCATTTCTTCCTGTAGGTGTGTGTCGGTCGGTTGTTCCATACGAGCGACCTGGACGAGACGCAGAAAGACAAAAAAACAGGAGAACTGAGAGCAGACGACGGCGTTCCAACTCCAGCTTTAATGAACAGTTTGCACAGCTGCTGCAGGTGATGGGCTGTGAACAGAGATGTGCTCATATAGAAACGGCTTTAATGTCAGACGCTGTGTGTGTGTGTGTGTGTGTGTGTGTGTGTGTGTGTGTGTGTGTGGATGTTTCTCAGCGTGTCAACAGCTGATATGATGCTCAGCAGAGGCAGAGGCGGCGTTTCTGCCACCTAGTGAGCGTCAGACTGCACTGCATGTTACCTGCTGGTGAGCTTCACACCAGGGTCCATTCATAATTTGTTCATTTTAATGGAAATTCTTCCAAAGCATACCAACCTGTACATATTTTTCCCATCTTCCAGGCTCAGTTAGATTTTATTTGTTTTAATTTTTATTGCAATATTTTTGCCTTTTGTTTGACCTTTCGTTAACTAATGATGCTCGTCTCTGCCTTCATTAAATTTTAACCATATTAGAGACAACTTCCTGTTGAAGGCCTGAGCTGACTAAATACTGACTTCATTACTCAAGTAGATTTTTATCAGGTATCTACGTGGGTATTTCTTTGACTTTCCCTTCCTACATTTGAACACAGATATCAGAACTTTCTCCTCCTCGCATTTTCAAAACCGGCTCGTTGCTTTAATTTCATGCATTTGATCATCACAAGACTGATTTCAGACGCAGCGAGACGAGACAATGACGTGAACAGACAGAGAGGGAGACTGGATCGTGGAGAAAAGGCGTGTTAGTGTCTCGTATCTGCAGAGAGTTTGTTATTTTCTCTCTTTGTTGCTGCTCGGGACGCTTTACCAACCCAACATGTGTCTATTTGACGTCCTGGGAATGAGACTCAACAATCAACCGTTTTTGTGGCGCGTTCAGGAACAGCTGGGACAAATCCTACTGATTCTACCTTTAACTTGAATAGTCTTTGAATTCTATTAATTAGCTTTGAGCACAAACATTTCTTTTCACTCCTTACTTCTTATCTCCCAGTTCTTGATTCTTACTGGTCTCTCGTGATTCTCGCGTTAAGAGAAACATCTTGAGCCCTCTGTACTGGTATGAAGAGGCTCTTTGACTATAAATGATGCTGAGAACTGGATTTTTATGTGTTCTATATTTCCAACAGGAAGATGGTTCCGTTGGGTCCGAGGTCGTTCCCTCCCGTCTCCTTTCATCTCTTCTCCTGTTCAATACAACATACATATTTAACAGCTCGAGTCAGTGAAAGCCAAGAAAGATTTCAGTCAAAAAGCCCGTCAGCCGTGTTTTTCCTGCCTCTGTGATCTGCCGCTGCATATTTTAAAACGTATAAATCAATGAGTTGAATCGATCTCGGTGCGTCCTCGCGTCACGTCTCCGATCCTGGAACAAAGCGGACCCTCTCCTCTGTCCTGTCGTCGCCTTTCCGTCCTCTGGTCACTCGAACAATTCCCACAAATGTTCTGTCGTCCTCCTCAGCGTTGACACCTGACAGGTACGCCTTCTTCTTCTTCTTCTTCTCTCTGTCTCTCCTCAGATGAGTTCGTTCAGCACGAGGGCTCTGACGCTGCTCTCGTCGATCTTCGGGGCGTGCGGCCTGCTGTTGGTCGGCGTCGCCGTCTCCACGGACTACTGGCTGCTGATGGAGGAGGGCATCGTCCTGCAGCAGAACCAGACCACCGAGGTCAAGATGGCGCTGCACTCGGGCCTCTGGAGGGTCTGCTTCGTGGCAGGTCGGAGAACTAACCAGTTTTACGTTTCAGCCTGACACACAAGCGATTGTCTGCATCTGCCATGTTAACCCTGACCCCCCCCCCCGACCTCGACAACACACCTGATGTTTTAAACACAAAGACAAAGAAGACGCGCAGCCCCGAAAACAAAAAGAGAAAGAGGTTTTCATTCATGTCTGCGTTCAGCCGGTCGGACAGCCGGGATACAAATAACCGTCCTCGCCGCAGTAGCTGTCTCCGTGTCTCGGGTCATGATGGCGTTGCTCTGGGGAGGCGGCCATGTTTGTGTTTCCCTGTTGTCTGACGCCTGGTACAAAAGGTCAGGGGAGGAAAACGCTGGTGGCATTTGGAACGGGCTGTGTGTGTGTGTGTGTGTGTGTGTGAGAGAGAGAGGGATAAAAAAAAATTGTTTGTCTGTACATGTATGCATCAATTCGTTGACATGTTGTTGTGTTTGTATAGATGTTGGTTTTGCGTGTGTGTGTGTGTGCGTGTGTGTGTGCGTGTGTGTTAATCGTCGTGTGTGTTTTCAGCCCCTCCGTCTCTCGGCTCAGACCTTGTTTTCTCTCGACCCTCCCGACCTCCATCTGTCTCTACCTCTAATTCACTTCCACTCCCTCTCTGCCTCCCTCGTTCTCTCTCGTCTCTCGTTTCCATCCGTCCTTTTTTTTTTTGTTCTCTGAGCCTCTTTGTTTGTTTGTCTCCGTCTCTGCCCTTTATCTCTGTTTCTGGTTTGTTTGTTGGTTTATTCTGGTTCTCCTCTTCACACGCTCACATTTCCGTATCGCTGCTGACCCGAGCTGAACCCAGACACCTCCCTCTCACCGCTCTGCTTTCCGTTCTTTCTCAGTCCGCTCTCGCTCTTTCCTCTCTCTCAGGACCAGAGAAGGGCAGATGTGTGGCGTCAGAGTACTTCACCGAGCCAGAGATCGAGATCACCACAGAGAACACGGCCAACATACTCAGTAAGTCACATCCACACGGCTCATCCAGCACCTCCTCACCGGCACGAGCGAAGCTTCGTAGTCCTGCAGAACAGAGCTGCAGCGTTCTGCTCAAGTAGCTGGAGACTCCAAAATATAAATGTAATAATAAACAATAAAATGGCTCCATGAGATCCCAAATTGGTTTGAAAGGACAAATCAAATCAGCCATTTTAAAGCGGATGCTGAAGCTGCGACTTTCCGCCAGCAAAGGTGTTGAGTGAAAAATGACTGAATGTTCCTTTAAATGCTTCCAGAATGATATTATATATTATATGTGAATACATGATGGAGAGGAAACTACAGGTTTATTATATAACAGCTTCACAAGTTAAAAAGGTGCAAAAGTCAAACTTATATAAACGGTGCGTAGAATCTAAAATGTAAGAAAAATCATACGTACAAATCATCCCAAATACAAAAACACTTCACATTTTTCACCAGATTCAATTAAAGTCCACGCTGACCGATCCGCCTGACAGGTGCAGCGCATCAAGGTGCTGATTACGCGGCGTGATTAGTGCACAGGTGTGCTTCACAATAAAAAGGCCGCTGTGAAACGGGCAGTCGGCAGCTGAAGGAGAGAAGGTCCACGAGATCTGTTGCCTTCAAGAAAAACACGACGTTTCTGCTCCGTCTGAACGACGGCGGTGAGGTTTTTTCGATCAGCCGCCCAGCCTGAGAAGTGTTTACGAGGCGCTGGGAGGACGATCACAATCTAACGAGGCTCACGAGACAAACGCAATGAAAGGACACCAGAAAACGAGCTAAAAAACATAATTTATGGTCTGTAAATGTGACGATGAGGAAGTTTCTCCGTGTATAAAATCACCTGTGAACACCAAAGAACGATGAATTTGTGTTTTACTCCTCGTCTTTCTTCTACCTACTGACAGGACTGAACTTTTCATCTATAGGCGAGACAGAATAAAGATCAGGTGTCTCTGATTGTCTCATCTGCTAACTAACATTTACTTAGAATCTTAATATCCGTAGAAGAAACCCAGAGTGAAATAACACGACCAAAGCGTTCCTAAAGGCCTGATGTTGGCCAGATGTGTCTCTGTGGTCGACCAGTGAACGAACGTGGAGTTTGCTGAACTTCCCCACAGAGTTATTTAGTCTCGGAGCTGTTTTAATGATTTCACGTGTTGACACGGTGAGCCGGACTCTGACTGCTCCGTTTGTTCTGTCTCTTTGAAGTAAAACACTCGCCGTTGTCGGGGACAGACGGACGTTCGGTCCGTTTAACGCCGGATAAACGTCCTCAGGTGCACAAGTCATAACAGCGTAGTGGCACCGTGGGAGGCGCTGCTGAATAAATCATACGCACCGCCTCGCTCGACACAACGCTGAGCGGGCTCCTGCAGGCCGCAGGTTATTTAGGCGAGCGCAGCCAGAATTCATATGAACCTTTCTTCTGGACGTATTCTGAATTTGAAACAAGTGTTTCATCAGAAAATATGTCTTCTGCTGTTGGAGTAAGGGTTTGCTGTTAGATATTTATTATTTCTTTATATTGTGGTTACGATTTGTTAGAAAAAAACATGTTTTCATAGCGTAAGGGCGGGAATTATAAGACGAGTCAGTGTCTTCACGCCAGCATGCTGTAAAACTAAGACAAACATTCAGATCTTCATCTTTTAAAGCTCAGATTAAGAAAAAAACTGTGAAAAAACTGCATTTCTTCACGCAATATAACGTAAAATACAACAAAAATCATCCAAACGTGTCTGCAGCTGATCTGAGTTCGACTTTAAAGCTGCACTAACGAATATTTTCATTATGTATGATGTGAAAAGAGTTGCTCGTAGTAATAAACCCACAGAGACATGAGTCAGCTTTTAAAAGGTTTTAGTGTCTTTGAGTTCTTTGTTTTGGTTTTTCTACGTCCGGCAACGTCACAGTTTGGATTCTGTCTCTCTCGTTAGTGTTTTAAGGCAAAAAAAAAAAAAGCCTCAATAATGTCTCAAACGGGTGAGATCAGCTGATGAACGCAGTGGAACATTTATCAGAAAGCTGACATTACTTTCGGGAAGTTGGTGGAGACCAAAATGGAGCGAAAAGAGGAATGAAGAAGAAGAGAAAGGGTAAAAAGTAAAAGCCTCTTGAGCCGGCTGCTGTCGAAACCCTGATTTCAACCATTTCCTCCTTCTCTTCAAATAACTATAAATCCAACAACGCTGTAAAAGTAAAGCACCTCCTGCACCACAAACACAGAGTAAACCGTCTCGATGTCTTTTACATGATGAATAAATAAAAAGACTAGAAGCAAAGGCTTTGCTGGCTGGTTTTCGTGGCGCTCTGCTCACTAACGGAGGCAGATTTAATATTAATAGTTTGTCATATCAGACTTACAGGTTAAACACAGTGGAAGTAACTCGAGAAGCAAGTTGATAACAGTGTGAATTATTCATGATGTGTTTCCTTCACAGCAGAGAAGAAGAAACTCTCTGTCATTAGTCCAGCCGTCTGTACGTCTTGTTCTTAATAACGTCCGTCCTTCTCTTTGTCTTCCTCCCTCTCATCACAAGAAATGGTCCGAACCGCCACGCCCTTCCCCATGGTGTCCCTGCTCTTCGTCTTCACGGCCTTCGTCATCAGCAACATCGGACACATCCGGCCGCAGCGCACCATCCTCGCCTTTGTCTCCGGGATATTCTTCATACTGTCAGGTAACCGTGGAGACGCACGCCAAAGACGAGCGCGGGTGCATCTTCATCCTCCCGCACGGAGAGTCTTGTTAATTAAACTTGAGTCGTGCTTGTTTCTGTGCGCAGGAACGAGGTCTGCAAACAATCGAAAAACTCACAGAACACAAATTACACTCCTGTGGAACAACTCGTGTCTCCAGGCTTTCTTTCTTGTCATGGTTTGTTTCCATATTTTCCAATTACTCCGTCGCAGCAAAGCAGCCTGGGAGACAAAACCTGAGCTGTGGGAGAATCTGTGGAATGAAAGGTCTGTGGAAAAACAAACACGTTTTCCAGGAATACGAAAACAGCGTCTCGCTCAGTACGTTTAAGCCAAAAAGTCGGATTAATGGGACAGGAGCTACTTCCTGTGAGGAGTGTTTCCTCCCAGCTGCTCTGAGGTTTATGAGCGAGTGATTAAAAGTGGACTCTCCTCAGCTGCTCTCCGGTCACTCGTCTTTAAATTGCAGGCTTTACAGTTTTGGCACGGTGACGATGAGAGACTCGAAACTCGTCCTGTTACAGCAGATAAAAAAAGAAAAGAAAGTTAAAGAACGGCGCTGCAGCAGAGATTTACACTTTCTTTTATTACTGTTTGACCTTCATGTCCCCGGGAAACTTTGTATTGCCTCGTTGGAAAAAGTATTTTTCTTTGACGTTCCGCAGCAACACAAACACTAAAAAGTTTAAAGCTGCTTGTCCCTGAAGAGCAGGATGTATTTGTGGAGGTGAAAGCAGATTACATCACAGCCACATGTTTTATTCCCACAGTGTGTGTGCACAGATGACACCTTGCAGAGTCAAACAGGAACACTAGTCCTACTATAACTCAATAAAAGGTTATTGAATGAGTTCAAAGAGTGAAAAACAAGGTTTGTGGCACAAATAATGTCCAGTCAGTGTCTGCAGATACAAACAGAAGCGTTAGTTGTTCGTCAAACAACATTAAGACGGCAGAAAAATCTGACTGGAAACTTCATATTCTTGATCAGAACTCATCTGTAGTTGGCACTAATACGCAACATCTGATTTTAAAATAAAGCTTCCTGACGAACAGGTCAAATATTATGACGTAATGACTCTCGGACTGTTGTTAAAGGTGTGAAAATGTCACGGTTTGGTTTGAAACTGCTCGGTTAGGTTGAGGAAGAAGATCACGCTTTGAGTTAAAATCATTAAATTTAATCTGGAATCTTTCGTAAGGTGAGTTATGAAAGTGTAAGGTGATGTAAGTGTTAATTAAATATAAATAATTAACAACATTTGGTCTCCTTGGGGACTGTCCAGTCATTGTCAGAAGCATTAGTTGTTCCGTCAAACAACATTAAGACGCCAGAAAATCTGACTGGAAATTGAATATTTTGGATCAGAACTCATCTGTAGAAAGCGGAACGTGGCATTGAATAATAATCAATAACTCTGACAATACGCACGCGACATCTGATTTAAGATAAAGCTTCCTGATGAACAGTTCACATATTATGACTTGAAAACTTTCGGATTGTTTGTTAAAGGTTTGGTTTATGTTCAGGCACCAGAACTGCTCGGTTAGATTCAAGAAGAAGATCAAGCTAAGCAAGTTTAATCTGTAAACTTGTTACATGAATCACGTCACGTCACGTTGCGTCAGGTGAAATAAACCCGGGGGGGAAACTCCATCGTTTGACCGTCCAACGTCCCAACAAACTAGGACTTGACACTAGAGACTAAAGTTTTCCATCTTTACGTTGTGTCACGGTTGCTGACTTCCTCCCTCGCTCTCTGACGCAGGATCTCTCCGGGTTTGAACACTTCTGGAAACACTCGGGATGGTTTAAGAACGCAACTCCACAAAATATATAAAGATTTTAGACTCCGGTCGGTGCTTTGTGCATCCACCCGTCCAGCTCGAGCCTCCTCTTTATCTCCTCTATGCAGTGCAGGCGGTCACACTGTCTTGATTTGAAGAACCGTTGCCAGGCGGCGGTCTGCTTCCTCCAGACTGTACATCAAATTAATATAGAAAAGTATTTTGTAGGAGACGGAGCCGGTCATGCATGAGAAAACACAACTCGCAGGATCGAACGCTGTCAGCCTGAGCGATGAACTCTCTCTGCGACCGAAACAGCCGTCACTGCAGGACGTCGCTTCATCAGCAGACGAAAAGGATCGAGGTCTGAATGAATACCTGCCTGAAATACGGCGAACTCATCCCTCACCTGCCGGCTTAAATAAGATGTTTAAGAGCAGCCGAGCAGAGGAAAGAGGAGTGAGCTTGTTAAAAGTCAACATCCTTCAAGGTTAATGATAAAAAAAGAGGACGGAGCAGCTCCTCGTTCCTTCTCCCAGCTGACAGCCTGTCAGAACTCACCTTGTTCTCGCTGCTGGGGTTTTAATTCCATATATAATAATTGCTCGTCTGCGAGGACGCTGCAGGGCTGCACTGATTGGATGTCTCGCTGCAGGTTTGAACTTAAACCAAACCGTCTGGAAAAGCGGCTTTGTGTTAGTTTGACGTATCAATCAGAAAAGCCTGTAATGAGGAGGTCGCCTTGCTTCTGGGCGACGTCTTTTCTGCTCCGAGCCCAGAAATCTCCCAGAACCCGGGCGCGGTAAGCGGACCGGACGCCAGGCTTCGGTGCAGCCACACTATTCCAGACACGTAGCTGAAAGTGGAAAGTTACCGGCTGAAATGTTTGATCATATTCTTTTTATAGACGCTGCCGTCCACATTCTGATCCGGGAACGTGTTTGTTTGGTCTCTTAGCTTGAATCCTGAACAGCAGTTGAGCTTCTCGTGTTTGTCCGCCTCCTGTTTCAACAAAACAACGTCGGCGCGAAAACAAAGCAGCTCCGTAACGAGACAGCTTGGCGAGAATGAACTTGACTGTCCTGCACAGAGCAGAATCCTTCAGGTCCGATCGTGCGGCCACTTTCATTCACAGCGCACAGCTTTTGAATTCCCTCCGACCGCAGGGAGTTTCTGGCCAGGATCATATGAACCCATTCACCAGAATAAATGTGATTTAAGCACGTTATTACATTTCTTTATGTTGCAGCTACGACCCGCTCGTCTAACAAACAAGCTACACGTACAAAGTTCCTGAGTGGAAACAGAAAGTTTAACCTGTGCCTGTGATCCGTCTTCCTGTTTCGCTGAGCATTAACATTTAACGAAACAAAGTGTCCTTCTGTCACGTCGCTGACAGACTCGAGCTGTGATGTCCGTCGCCGAGCTCATCAGAGTCACGTCGGGACGGAGAGTCTTTGCAGCCAACAGGGTGACATCACCCCCTCGTGTCGCTGCAGCGCGGCGGGGTGACGTTTTCCGGCCGGTTACATCGAGCGTTTCGCTGATGGAGCGGATATTGGGATTTTTTTGGACTTCGTTAGCCTCTCTCTCCTCCTCCGAGCAGACAGGATGACATCACCTTTTTGCATGAGGAAGCTTTTACCTCACAGATGCTAGCCTAGCATGGTGGACTGCTGACTGGACATTTGGACAGACGCGACAACCGCGGTGTCATAGAAATGTCACCGAGCTACATACACGCTTACTGCAGAGATTAACACGTCTACTCACATCGTGTCATCATCAACACTCAACGGCTACGCTTGTTTTGTACATCCAAACATTTTACAGCACTTGCTGCGGTCGGGCTGTTTGTGTTTTAACCTCGTTGCTGTTTTTTGTTTTATTCTGACAGATTTATCTAAATACAAAATCTATTTCTTCTCCTTACATGCATTTACAAGACGTGCAGGTACAGATGAATGTCTGTGTGCAGATAAAACACTGGAGAGATTCACTGGCGCTCATTAAAGTTAAAGCATTTGCACGTGATAATATAAAGTTCTGGTGCTGAAGTCCTGCCGGAGGTATTAAAACAATAATTCTGACAAACCACTTTGCACAAAAAACATCTCCTGAAGCCTTCAGGAGTCGACTTTACAAATGGTTTTAGTTCGGACATAAATTTAATTTAACAAGAGCGAGAACAGAAATCATTATTCGGTCAAGAAAATGTGTGAATACTTCCAGTTTGACTCCGATAAACAGGAGCACAGCAATCGTCCTGCATTATTAACGATGTGCTGACACCTAATTCATAATGTCTGCTGTGGGGTCGCCGGACATGAGGAGCATTTCTGCCTGATCTCGTCACCGATGTGCAGCTGACACCTACGTTTAAGGTTCAGCGCTCCAATATGTTTAGAATGTTTACAGTTCATATCCAGAAATAGACTGACATTCTCACTCAGCTCTCAGACCATCAGTGCTGAATATAATCGTATGAACGCTTTTAAATCAGAGCTTTGAAATATACAGAAATGTCAAACTACCCCGAGAGTGACCTGCAGGCCCCAGACTGCTTCCACTTTATTTCTTTAGTTACATGTTTTCAGTTAATACAGAATATTAAGTATCACAAACATTATATTATTACACATTGTACATTCAGTGTGATCACATGTGAAAACGTTTATTTGACGCTTTCATGTTATAAATCAGTTTTTTAATGTAAAACAAAATGGAAAGAAAATAGGAACATATTTTATTTCCATATATTTCTGTTTTAAATATCTTAATTAGAATAATAAAAATGTTTTGAATGTTGCAGTTTGACAATAATAAACAGATGAAAGATGTGGGCGCGTTATTCTTCTTCTTAAAGACGAAGTGAGAAACACAATTACAGAATAAACATTTTATCTTATTTGTTTGCAGCTCCTGAGAAAAAATAAAAGAAACTTTCTTTCGTACCGCAAAGAAAAGAATCAAACCGAGAAATCGATGATCAGCGTTTTCACATCTGAAACATCACGACGACAAAACACTTTTCTCTTGTTTACCACAAAAGAGATGCTGTGATTATTTCACAGCAGCAGCAGGGAGAGGGGTAAAAACACAGAAATCAGTCAGTAGTTTAAAGTGATTTTGCACAGTTTGGTTCAGTCAGCATGAAAAACTGCTGGTCCGCCGTGAACCCCGAGGCGACAACATGGAGGCTGTGGACCAGCTGTTTGTTTTCCGTCCTTCCTCCTGTAATTTCTCTCCTGCAATTCTGTCTCTGTTGTTGCCTCTCCGGTTATGTTCCCTCCTCACCCTCTGTGTGAATGTGTGTGTGTGCATCTATACACAACGAAGACCAGCAGGCAGCTTTCAGCCACAATGCTGCCATCTGATGGCCAACAGAGGGAGTTACAACTCAGTTAGATCGACCAGTTTGATGTATTTTTGTGTTTTCTATCATGGAAATGATTCTGAGTCCTATCTGTAAATGTAGATTATATTAAATGCAGAGTGCAACATTTAATGCAGAAGGCACTACAAGAAAACAAATCTTTAAAAAGGACTTCATGATGAACCAAATATTTGCGAGGCTGGGAGCTGTCCCTCTCCTTCCTCCTCCTTTCTGAACACAGTCCTTCCTACAAGGATTTGCATCATTGCCAGAGACGATGGAGACTTTTCTTGCAGCTGTGTATCTGCTGCATTCCTTCATATCGTCTGACTTTGGAGCAGAACAATAGAAACGCGTCCGTGTCCTCTGCCAGCTCTCTCCGAGCCATCACTTGAAGCTTTCCAACGAATCCTCCTGCGTGCCTCCTCGAGGACTTCCTGTCTCTCTTGCTTTGATTAGTCCCAGTTTTTACACAGCTGTGACAGCAAACAGTCTCTCTGTTGAACAGGTATTTTCCAATCAGGAGCAGATGGCGCTCTGTGGGTCTTTTTGCAGATGAGGCTTCTGTGTTTCTGCTGGTTGTCAATCATGTTTTGATTGTTGCTCTCATGTTCAGCCACATACTTCTGTCCTGTATTATCAACCTCCAGTTTGCTGTGTGTCAGTTTTTATGTGCTCATGTTATGGAACACACATTCAGATTGAAATATGCACAAGAAATGCTTTTAAAACTAGATGCAGGGACACTGAACTGACCTCAGGGCCCTTAAAAAGCACTTTAACTCTGGATATCAAACATTTCCAGAAGCATGTGTCACTCTCTAAAATGCTTCTCCATCAACATGTCCGAGCTCTCCTTCTGCATGCAACCAGCAGAGGAACTGACTGAACTGAAACTGATGCAGCAATGTCGACTTCATTCACTGCAGGTCGGGTGTTTTGACCACTGATGGCTGTTTCTGCAGGATTAAGAGCCGGACTGTCTTCTTCCTACAGCTCCTGTCATCTTTCAGTGCAGAGACTGACAAATGGCCACAGATATAACAGTGATGCAGCTGTACAGACGTTACGTTATCAGAAAAGATCACTTCTTCAAATTACCACATTAGCTCCTGTCGGCAATCATTACATCCTTTTTTTCAGTCCTGTCAGAGAGCGACAGGTGCTGAGGAAGCGTTTGCACTGGAAATTTGCTTTGCCAGATCATAAAATAAAATCCGTAGAGAAGAGATGGTCTCTGTGGACGGGACTGGTGCAGGAGCAGGAGGCTGACCGGTCGGCCTGGTTGTGGCGAACGCGTCGTGTCTTGGCAGCGCTGACTTGTAGCTACATGTTTGAGGAGGAGCTCCACTGAGCCTCCGAGACGCCCCGACACAGCAGCATAAATCCAGCTTAACACATTTTCAAATGAAAGTCCGTCCAGACTAGAGTTTAATTATTTCTTTACTGTGTGTGTGTGTGTGTGTGTGTGTGTGCATTTTGAGAGTCAGAGTTTCGCTGCTGGAGCATTTTGGAGGTCAGCTGTGGTTAGTCTGTCGACACGGGAGGAAGCACTGACACACTCCTAATGAGGGTTCACAGCGTGTCAGTGAGGATGTGTGTGTTTATATGTGTGTGTGTGTGTGTTGTGCACAGATTTGACCGCAAGCTGACGTGCACGTCGTGTGTGTGTGTGTGTGTGTGTTTGTGCGTGTGTTTGTGGTGATGTCCTTGTTTATCTCTGTGCCGCAGCTCGGCCTGTTGTCGGGGTTCTCTCAGCCTATTTACAGTACAACCAGGACACGTTATCATTAGCTTCTCTGGCTACAGAGCGCACACACTCACACACACACACACACACACACACACACACACACTCACAATAATACAGAAATACAAAGAGACTAAAGCCCCATTCAAATGGGATTGGTATTACAGGGTTGCGGGAGTAAAGCCACATTAGCCTCGCACCTCCTGCTTTTCCACTTTTTTGTGTTTTGTAGGACGGTGAGACGTTTGTGACGGATGAAGGACACAATAAAACTAAATGTCATCCTCAGTCCATTGAGCTGGTCTGACGTCTCCACTACCTGTTTTGTCTTTGGCTTTAAAAGCTCTAAAATGAATCCTCTGTTTGTCATGTAGACCAAACGACATCATTCCTGTTTCACGTTTCCACATTCACAGACGATCTGTTCTCAATGTTTGGATGTTGTTGTCCACCTGGATTGTCTACAAGACATAAAATAATCACCTGTTGCAGTTGTTAGCGGGCTGCTATCATGTAGCTCGAGAGAGACAGAGAGGATCAGCACCATGGACAGAGCTTGCAGAGCAAATGTTGGCATTTAACGTTTCTGCAAATCACAGATCTGATTTTTTGTACATGTCGTGGGCTTCGTATCACATTCACATGTCATGGTGGAGGTAGAAGTGATAACACTGCCAAGCCTAGTGACCACAGCTCGAGTCTTCTGTAATCGCTACTCCACTGGATATTTTTTAAGGAGACCTCGGGATATCTGAAGCTACGTTTGTGGATTTTCCTAATCCTATAGTGTTTTTTGTGCATTAACCTAACCAGAATGTATGCAAAGCCTTGTGACAAGAGAACAAATGAAAAAGTTTCCAACATAAAGTTTTAAATTATCTGTGGTTTTGCAGAAATGTACATTAGCAGTAGTTGTTCTGGCGGTTGGGTTGAACTTGCGCCGCATTTGAAAGCCAGTTTACGACTGTAAATGTATTTGTGGTAATAAATTGTGTGTGTGTGTGTGTGTGCGTGCGTGCGTGCAGGTCTCAGTCTGGTGGTCGGCCTGGTCCTGTATATCTCCAGCATCAATGACGAGGTGATGAACAGACCCAGAGAGCCGGAGCAGTTCTTCCACTACCGCTATGGCTGGTCCTTCGCCTTCGCTGCCTCCTCCTTCCTGCTCAAAGAGGTAATCGAAGAGTATACGATACACACCAACACACACACACACACACACACTCCGACTTACATGAACGTTTGTTGAGTGTGCTGCACACAGACAAACAAACTCACAGTGCAGATGTATTCAAGTAAACGCGCAAACGCACACAGATCATAGCGATGTGACGCTAATATGTACTGATGCTCAACATTTACAGAATCTGTGTAACAATAGACAATAGAGCTCATGTGCACACACACACACACACACACACACACACACACACACACACACACACACTTAAAAAGTGCCTGCGTAGGAGCCCGTCATCCTGCCGGCATCAATATTCATAAATGTTAATAGCTGGAATACTTGAGGGCAGCAGCAGCAGCTCTGTCGCAGCTTCATATGCATCAGAATATTCCTCTGTGGGAGGGGCTCTGCTTCTCCGTCTCCTCCATCCTCCTCTCCTCTTCTTCCTCTTCTCCTCTCTCTCTGTCCGTCCTTTACTTTTATCTTGTCGCTTCTCTCTTCTTTTTATCTTCACTTCTTTAATCCGCTGCCGTCCCATCCCCTCTCCTTTCTTCTCGTCTTATCTCCTCCTCTCCTCTTCTGGCTTCTGTCCTCGTGTCTTATCTCCTCTTTGTTTCTTCTTCTCCCACTTCTTCTTCTCGTAGCATTTCTCCCTCTTCTTCTCTTGTCTGTCCCTCTCTAATCCTTTATTATATCTCCTTCTCTTATCTCCTCCTGTTCCCATCCCTTTTTGTTTCCTTTCTCCCCACCTGTCCTCTCGTGTCCTCTTCTTTGTATCTCCTCCTCTCTCTTCCTCCTTTCCTTTTTTTCTGTTTTCTCCCCCTCTGCTCTTGTTTCAATCTGTACCAGAGCTGTAAAACACAGGGTTTTACACACACACACATATATTCATCAGCATCCTAAAGTTTAAAGGCGGTTGTCGCGCCGATGTTGTGGATGAATAGTGAATGAGCTGCGAGCGCTCGGCGGATGCCCGAAGTGAAAACATGAATACATTTGTGATAATGGCTCATTCCACCGAGGAGTGCCAAGCCGCTTTTTGTCAACTCTCTGCAGAAATGACTACAGATTGATTTAATTTGGTCTCCTCCTAATGGTGCCGTGTTGCAGTTTAGGACGGCGGCGCTGGTTCTGATGTTTTATAAAAGCTTTTTCGCGTCGGAGAAAAGTCTCATTTCTCTCTTCCGTCTCCCAGCGGACACTCTGAGCCCCGAGTGATGCATTCATTCATCTATCGGATCCACATTATTTCGCACGACTGTCTGTCAGAAACTACATGTAACCATCTGTTTAAAAATGTCTGAATACAAATAAAACTGTAGCCAGAAGATAAAACTATTCATTTGTTTTGACAGCAACTTCTCAGCCCCCTGTGGCGAATTTGTCTCGAGCCTCCACCCGTGCAGCTGCGTCTCAATGTGCTATCAATATACATTAAAACATAAAACAAAAAAAAAGAGCATAACAAAGCAATAAATGTTTTGTAAGAAGATGAAGCGCCTGCCAGGAGTAATAAAATACAAGAGGCAAACAGCCAAACACATTAAAAGCGACACGGAATTAGTAATAAAAACTAGACAGCGCCCAGAAAGTCCCCGGGGCTTCATAATCCATTAAGCTTTGTTAATTAACGGGAAAAAATATTTAACTTTTCATTCATGAAAAATTATAATCTGCATCTGGATCTGCTCGACCATACACACATATAGAAAAAGCAATAATTGCACATAGTTTATGATTTTCTTCATTCAAGTAAGTGTGTTATTTGATTAGAAAGTGTTGCTCCAGCGAATAAGTATTACGTAAGGCATAATGTATAATTATATATATTATCCCACTTATTACACGGCTACTTGCCAACACGAAAAACTTCACACAGTTCACAATTTGTTACCATTCATAGTGTTTTTCAGCAGAGAAATATAGTTCGCCAAACCGACGCCGTTTCGCTTCTCCCTCTTCGCTGCTTTCCTCTCTTTTTCTTTTCTTGACCGGTGACGACAACTCAGCCTTTTGCCAAGAGTCGAAATCACCGTATTTTCCAAAAATATTAAAGTCAATGTGAAACTCGTCCATACTAGTGGCCTAGGAGTACATTTTTTCCGATATGAAGTCGGCTACAGATCAGCTGACGTTGCTTAGCTGGGGTGATAAGTGACCGGACTACTTGCGGAGTGCTACGAAATATGTGAATCAGAGGCAAAAAGGCCACTTTCCTTGACAGCAGTCAAATATGCTTAGCAACGGTCAATTACACGAAAATAATTGACCACTGAACGTTGGGAAGGCCAATTCAAGTGAATGGAGCAGTCTACAGCATTAAGAAGAGCCGTGTAATACATTTCTATAAAGTTTGGTAATTTGTGAGTGTAAAGTTAGAAAAGGTTGATGCAACAGAGGCCAAATCATCCTTAAAGAAGTCGTGTGGATCGTTAACAATAGGGTTTCTTAGTGAGCTGTGTTTCTGGGCACTACGACAGCTGCTGATAACTACGATAGCATGAAATGAAAGCATGTCGATTGTTGGAGCTCTAGTTTGCAGAGTAAGGGGATTAGTAGATGGGCTGCACTTACTCCTATTCCATTACCAGGGAGTTGTTTTAGCTCACCTGGCACCTGTGGCCAGAAAAAAAAACTAATTTGAATGTTTTCTAAATGGTATTTTAGAGTTTGCAATTTCCTGGAAAATGATTTTTTAAAAATGCGACTGACTCATGCAGCACTCAAGGGCGTACACTCATTTAATTTCCAGCAAACGCTTTCTAAATGTGTGAGATGTTGCAACGCATTTATAAAAAGGACTGTGCCAAATGGGAGTGAATCTGGGGCAGATTACTGATTTTTTTCCTCTGATGTCTTCAGCTGCACTGCCTCAACTCTTGAAATATAGCTTTACTTGTTGCTAAAGACGTGCTAACTACTGCTGACCAACAGCCGCCGCTGCCGTGTGAACGGCTTCAGGCTCAACGTTGTACGGAGCCAAACGGGACGAGACGACCACCTTGGTGCTGTGCTTCCTGTCATCTAACTGGCTCCCCGTCTTCTCAGAGATTGTGTTGTTCTGTCCTGGTTCGGCCCAGTTCGCTGGGAGCTGCCACACCGGCTAGAGTCAGCGCACCGCTAGCTATTGGCTACTGTAAATGCCAATTAATACCCACAGCAAGTCCCTCCCTACCTGGCTGCCACTGAAAGCTTCACAGGAAATGGACTAATAGCAATACTCAGGCTAAAGGAACCAAACTTGACACATGTAGCTGATTATATAAGATTGCAGTGATCGTTTATCTACATCATGTTTCGATGTCTGTGTCTCAGGGTGCAGGAGTGATGTCCGTCTACCTCTTCATGAAGCGTTACGCCGAGGAGGAGCTGTACCGGCCTCACCCCGCCCTCTACCGCCCCCGCATGTCCGACTGCAGCGACTA
>OMLP01044449.1:18159-48080 GCA_900302685.1 Spondyliosoma cantharus
CCAGGCCGGTCCGTGCACCAAGGACTGAAAAGGTAGATCATTTTAATAGGAAGTTTATCAGTGTCCTATCATTGGCACCCAAGTGTTTTTATTTTGTCTGCCTAAAGGTGTCAGTGTACCTGTTGGAATGAAGAATTTCTGTCCCTTCATTCTTCTGTGGTGTATCTTCCAATGTCTGACTTTTAACTCTCTTCTACTTTCCTTCACAGTCATCTGCGTCTGTGCCCAATGTGGACGACCCAGAGGCCTTCCCAGCCTTGGCTTAAGCTCGGGCTGCTGTCCCTCAGGCCTACAGGAGCCTTTTGAGCACCTCCACTATGAGGCTTGCATGTTCCTGGATCCTTCAGCAAAGTGAAATGATGGAGAAGAGTGTCATCAACAATGGCACTCGACATGAGGACTGAGTTTTACCCAATAAAAACAAAACAAAGATGGAAAAAAACAGAAATTAACAAAAAAAATAAACAAAAAAAGAAAAAGAAAAGGACTTCTTGCTACTCTGGAGCAACTTATTGGTAGAGGTTTTGTACTTGGAAACAAAGTAGCAGGGATGTTTTCATACAGTATTTTTTTCAGAGGTTATGCATTGTCCATTGATAAATTTTTGTAATTGCTGCTTGAAAATATGCATTTCCAAATGTAAGCATAAGAAGAGTGTGTTTAGCTTGGTGTGAGCCATTGCTTGCTCGCTTTTGAAATAGGCACTGTGGAGCTCCAATCCAAGCTCATTAGCTCTGCCGCACCAGGAGTTCCTGATGAAGTTAGAGCTTCACTCATTGAGATTTATAGAATTTTCTTTTTTTTTTTTTTCTTTAGCACTGGGGTATTGTTTTATATTTTATACAGGAGGTCTATTCTTCTATGATCTTCAGCCTGTAAATCTTGACTATTTTCATAAATTCTTTCAGAGACTGTATTTCACATGGTGCAAATACGACACATCTGGATCTTTGATCAGGGGATGCTGTCTACATTTGAATGCATAGATGAAATGGCGCCAAAATCTGTATTAAGGTTCTTTTTTACTGAAATGCTCTTAAGGAGGAACATTAGGTCATTTTGAAGGAACACATTGGTGATTACTCGACTAAATTTGCATTGATCCTGACACATTTGTCTAGTTGATTAATTTCAAGCTGAAAGTTATTCCATGTGTTCAGATTTACTTGTACTTGGGGTGCTATACACCATCTAATGTCTCTTCCTCCCAGCCCATTTCATCTTTGATTACTCGCCATGTGCAGGTCAATTATTGCCTTTTGTTTTCACTTTAAAGAGTGATCGGGAGAGGAAGTGTCTTTACACAGTTGAGATGTGGCTGTAGTCGTCGGGGAGCCCTCAGACCTTATCCGACTGTTTACACTCCACTCGAGCATCCTTCCACAGATGTAAACTCAGCCCAGCTTCAGTTTGTTTCTGCGGTCTGTTCTGTGCTGATCTTTTCCTCCACTGTTGACTCGCCCTGTAGCTTCCACAGTGGCACCACTGCATAATTGCTCTGAAAGAAATACAGTCGTTCATTGTGTGGAACAACTGAAGTGCTCTACAAATGTGTGAATTCTAGCCCTGCTATTAGAGACCTCTGTCGGTAAATAAAGATGGTCGATAAATCTTTTGCATTGTCTGAATTTTTAAAATCCTGGGGGTCAAAATATTTACATGTAACAGTGTTTTTTTGGTTTCTTTCTGCCTACAAACGCACATCTCGGTACCTGATCACCGACACAATTGACCCCAGTTCTGCTTAAGCTGAGCGTCTGACCAGGAATCTGGAATAACTGGAGCATGTGTGTCAAATGGAACTTCCCACCTTTAGTTAGATTTTATTTGTGGTATTCATAGCCTCACCTGCTGTTACAGATTCACCCTGTTTCGGACCAACACGAGAGGGTCAGACCGTAAAGTTGAAATGCTGTGCAGAGGAGCAGTCACTGTAATGAAATTTAAAGTTGACAGACTCTTCAGTAAGTCATATCAGTAAGTAATTCTGAAATGCAAATATTCATCAGTTGCTAGTCTAGAGAGATTGCTCCCCAAAACAGTCTTGAACAATTAATAGTTAAAGAAACACTATCAAAACATCCTTTTTCTCACATGACTCTTCATTCCAGCAGTCCAGCTCGAGGGATGGCAGTGTTGGTCAGTCTATTAGTATGAACAGCTGCCACTATCCTCAACACCTTTTGGGCTAATTGTCACATAAATCTTGAATTCTACAGGAGCCATTATTCAGTTTTTCTGTAATGAGTTGGATTTAATTGGTTTAATGGGCGGTCACAAGTTATTTATGTTATCATCACATAACAAATGTCTCATGTCTTGTCCTCTGAAGTTTGCACCATTTTTGTATTTTAATGAAATGTCTCGACAAACATTTAAATGGATTGCCATTACCTTTTGTACACATGTTTGTGTTTACTTGCAAGATAATTTGATAACTTTGGTTATCAGGTATTCATCTAGTGCCATCAGCATGACAAGAATTCAAATTGACCTATTTATGAAAGCAAAGAACAGCTGTGCTTGTGATCATTTCACGTTTTTCCAGTTCTCTGTGCCAGCAAGACTTGTTTTGAATGTAGCCTGCTGGACAGTCTGCTTTAAGTTGACCACTGTATGTAAGTCTATCCCTCACAATAATAAGCCATTATGTAAATACCCTCACATCAAATCATTAGCTCAACAGATGGTAAAAGTTTTTAAAAAAAAAAGGTTTATATAGTTTGCTTGAAACAACACTGTGTGTATGTCGTGTCCCACTCTTCTGAATCTTTTCAAGTAATTTTCTCATGATAACGATAAATTAACCTGTTATCACGAGGAAAGTATCTTTGTTCACATCGATCACAAGTTAATTATTTTGTTATCTCGAGATAACTGCTTAAAAAAAATATAAATGCAAGTTGGCATGGCTGTCCTCAGCTTTCATAGATTTATGATATTCCCATCAGCCTTTGCTGAACTTGGTGCTCAGAGCTAATTATCAAATTATCAAAGAGAAATTCAAATTCAGGAAGGTAATTATTAATAATAAATACTCAGAAATATATTTATTTGATGTATTCTCATAACTGAAGAAGCTGTCCTCAGAGAAATGAGGTCCCCGCGATATGAAGCTTAACGTGGCTACTTAGACGGGTGCTGCAAAGATAAACAAAGTACACAAATGAAAGTGTTTTGTCCTTTGATGACAGTTTATTCAGCTGTGAAAAACTCCAAAACTGCACTACCCATAGTGCACCTTAAATATTATACCTGCAAAAATAAGCATGTTAGCATTTTTCATTGTGATGTGATGGCAAGCGATTGTTAGCGTTTAGCTCAAAGCACCTTTGCGCTTAGGTACAAACTCACACAGCTGCTAGCATGGCTGTAGTCTTATTTCAGTATATTTAAAAAATCTACAGAGTTGCAATTGATTGATCGTAATTCCCATCTTCAGCTAAATAATAATAAGTCCTTAATATTACCTGCCCACGAGATGGGGAAAACATGAAAGTAACTACAACACACCTCGAGTAAGTGCATCAAAATAAAATTAAAAATTACAGGAAAACACATCATCTGTTAGACTAGGCATTCGGAATTTGTACAAAACGTTAAGATTCGTATCATGTACACAAGGCGCTGTTGAGGGTTTGAATCCTAGAAGAAGAGGAAGGTGAATGAAACACAAATCAAAACCCCTCATTTCCAATGAAAAGCCTTCTTGTGTTTCATACATGCTCAAACCATACACCCGGATTTGACTGAGTCTTGTTGTTGATGTTTTATGAATCGTGGAAAAGAATATTTACAAAATACCAAAATGCTCCATTTTCAGGTATCATGTTGGAAATGACATTGTTTCATTGAAAATGTCATTGAAATATGAAGAAGTAATTGAAACGCATATTTCAAACATTTTGAAAGAGACGTTTACTTTTGTCCTGCAGTAGATGAGCTAAGATTGAGGTAGCGTTGATGTGTTTAAAGGCACAGTCATTATGCAACATGGTCCACCATGCCAGGCTGTAATAGAGTATGTGTTTGCAGGAGACGTTTTGACATGTAACAGCCAAGGGAAAGCAAAGTCAGTTCCAGGTTCCTTGGATTGTGCATGCTGCCTCACTGTTATAACCTTCTGGGACACTTGACACGTTATCAGTGCCACCTGTCGTTTTTCCGGCTGTGACCAGTCAGAATGTGTGCTGCGAGAAAGGACTCGTCGATCCTGTCAACATCTGCCTTATTCAAACTCTCGGAGGTGATTACATCTGATATGCTCTGTCCCGCAGCCTTCACTCTGATCATTTTGTTCACGGTCTCAGTGTGTCCGTGCTGCTCTGAAGACAAAAAAAAAATGATAATGCATGAAATTAAAACAAAAGCACTTTTTTCGCTGTCTTGCGGGACAGCTCTGGGGGACTTCAGAGGGAGAGCTGTTTCTGTTACAGTTCTGGTTTCAGTGAGCGAGGAGGTAGTTCATGGACACCTCAGTGAGATGCATGACCGAAAAAATAAAAAGGACTCTGAAACAGAAAATCCAGTCACCACCTCCAGTCATTGTGTCCTTTGGTTTAGTAGTGTTCTTCCTCTAAAAATGGTTGCCCTGAAAAAAAATCACTGCCGCCGATTTTGACAGCGTCCAGAGTCAACTTCCCTCCGAACGCCAGCTGATCGACGACGATGCTGTGAGTCGGGAAAAAACCCAGCATGTCTTCGAACTGTTCCTCTTCGTCCTCCTCCTCGTCTATATTTTCCTGCCCGTGTGACGAGATGTAGTCAACAGTCGTGTTCGTATCCAGAGAGGTCTGCGTGTGGTCGGAGCTGTCGGAGTCGTGGGAGAAGCTCTTGAGGTAAGTGGTCAGAGGGTAGAGCAGCGAGGCCGGCTCCGTCGACGGGCTCAGGATGGTCAGAAGGGGGAGCTGCAAGGAGACGTCTGCGGGCCGGTGGGTGTCCGTGCTCTGCTTGGGAAGCTCCTCAACATCCACCAGGATGGGCTCTTCTTCCTCCTCGGTGATGGTGGAGTTACTCGGCTGCAGCTGGAGCTTGATCTTGCCCTGTTTTGAAGGGAGACACACGCTTAAACTATGAACGACTGAGCTGCAATTTCCAGTACGATGTTTACTTTTCAATTTCACATAATTACCTTTTCCTGGGTACACTCTTTAGCCCATTTGCTGTTTGCGGGATCTGGCACATCATCCAGCATGAGGCACTGAAAAAGCACCCAGACCCTGAGGGGGAACATGGAAACATACAACATCATAACTTTTTTGTGACAACAAGCGTGTGTCCTCTGCTCTGTTAGTTGTTTTCACTTATAGATCCGTATATTGCTGCCGCTGTTCACGTACCTCTGCTTTACTGCTTTAGTCTGGTACAGGCACACCAGGAACAGCCCGATGACGACCACGCCTGCACACACCAGTATCAGGGACAGCTGTACGTCCTCTGCAACACCGACAACTAAACGGGGAGATGTAAGATTTTACAGTACAGTCAGTTTAAAAACATACAGCTGTATTATCTGTAAAAAAAAAAAAATAAGAATTTGGAAAGCTGCTTACTCTGGACGTAGACCTTTTGACCTGCATGGCCTTCGCCTTTAGCCGTCGAAGCTGTCATCCACAGTTTGTAGACAGTTACAGGCAGATCCTTGACGACATGCGTCCTCTCCGAAGCTTTCACATGATCTGCAACACACACTCACGTGATTGTCTGCACCCAAAGAGTACACGCCACAGTCGCCTCGAAGGTGCAAGAAGTTTCATTAAGATGATAAATGGTTCTTACAGGTACGTAGGTCTCTGCTGTCGCTCTCTAGATAGATGGTGTAGTGGGTGATGCAGCCCCCGCGTTGACCTCTGGGAATCTTCTTCCAGGTCACTGTCACTTTGTTTCCCTCGACCTTTCCGTCGACTGACGGCCCAGCTGTGGGAGCTGCGAACAACAAGCAGGACAAAAAAAAGACTGCTCAACAGGACAGATCATAAAGGAAAGGAGTTCAATGATCCAGTGTGTCCAGTGATCCTTCAGCCTCCTCCTACAGTGGCTGCTAAAAACACAAAGAGCAGAGAAGGCCCTCCCTGGAGCCAGTGTTGTTTCGTCCCTTCTGGGCTACTGTAGAAATTAGATCTACACAAAGTAACATTCAGCGTCGACATTGTAGTGTGCCCATTTTTTGTGCAGCCCTCGTAGAAACATGGCGAACTCTGTGGGAAAAGGACCCTCCATCTGTAGATATAAAAGGTTCATTCTAAGGTAACAAAAACATAAAAGATGCACAGTGTCTGGTGATTATACTCTGATTAAAACAAATGTATGAGTGTTATATTCCATTTCTGCCCCTAAATCCTGCACAGTGGACCTTTAATATAATGTTGCGTTACTTAATCAGCACTGTTGAGCTCCTGTTGGCTCTCACCTGATTCCAAAATGGTGACACCCGTGAATGGGCTCCTGCTCACTGAGTTGTTATGATAGACGACAGACACGGCTCCCTGATAGCACTCATAAGGCTGAATACCTGCGTGAAGAAAGATGGCAACAATGAGAAACAGAGCAAAGACGACCGTACGGAGGTGACTTATTTCCCCCGGACTTCATGTGCACGTCCCACCTGTGATAACAGCCCGGTTGGCAGCGCTGCTCAGTCGGACCCATCGGAGCTCCTCCATCTTGTGGCCCTGTGGGTACCACTCCACCACATAGGCTGCAAGTGGTGTTGTAGTTACAGGTTTCCTCCAGGAGATGGTGACACTGTGGTTGCCTGCAGGGTCGTGCACAACCTTCAGGGGGTTGGCTGAAAGAGGAAATGCATGTGTGAATGCCTAACTCTGGGTTCAGTGTTACTAATGTGTCTGGTCTCTTAAAAACAAGACCCTGATTCTGGCATCATGAAGCAAAAAAAAAATAAAATGTTTGCTTCTTTTTACCGTTTGTGTGATGGCTTGTGATTCTAGCAGGAGGGGATAT
This sequence comes from Spondyliosoma cantharus, assembly GCA_900302685.1. Classification (NCBI taxonomy): domain Eukaryota; kingdom Metazoa; phylum Chordata; class Actinopteri; order Spariformes; family Sparidae; genus Spondyliosoma; species Spondyliosoma cantharus. The sequence continues at coordinate 25,120 of OMLP01044449.1, forward strand.
CCCCTTGGAGTTGCGAGACGACACCGTGACCTCACAATCAGCACAGAACTGGACCGTGTAACTCCTGGCGTCTGCATTAGTGTCAGCGCCGAAGTTGAATCCAGAGTTCTGGCTGTGAACGCTGACCTTGTAGCCCGTGATATTCCCCCTGGCGATGGAAATGTTTGCCTCCTGCAGTCGGAGAGATGTTTCAAAGTGAACCAGGGAGTTTGGTGCCATACACTTGCTTTTAAGTTAAAGAAACAACGCACTGCACGTAAGACACATCATTTCTGTGCAGCTCCTCTTTTCTTGTAAACTGAAACTGCGGCGTCTGCCGGCAGGTTTCACTTGACTCTTGTTGTCTTTAGGTGAGATTAAATGACTGTAGGTTTGTGTGTGTGTGTGTGTGTGTGTGTGTGTGTGTGTGTTGTAGAGGGTTGGGATGTGCAACTGTGTGTGTGAGGGTGTCACACCTCAACAGCGGTCAAGTGTTGACCTTTTAATTTGTACAGAACAGAGCAGGAAGACCATGAAGTGTTACTATGGCGACAACACCGCACGCCCACACATACAGAGAGCGAGAGAGGGGAGAGGGAACATACGAATCCTCAAACTTGTGAAACTGCAGCAGCCACAATCATTCACAATGAGAACTATTTAAAGCTCTCACCCAGAGACACAAACTGAGGACTTTTTTGAGAAGATTTCAAACTCACCTTCCAATAAACTGTCAGGGATTTGAAGTCAGAGGCCGGCTCAGCGTACCACACGTCCAGCTCTTTGGCAGGAGCTAAAACGACATTTTTCAATGAGTGGATGTTTTATGACTCACCTCCTAACCGATTAGATTAGTCTGATGTAATGCTTCAATACCCTTTGAAAGTGACAAACATCCAGTCCGCAGCTCTGTTATATTTTCCTGTGCGAGCTCAAGTCTGACAGCAAATGACTAAGACTTCCAAGAAGCCTTGTGCAGTCTGAATCCATGCGAACATCCACACCCGATTTACAATAAAGACAAATATGGAACTCAGAAACACTTGAAGGTTGCTTAAGATAGCGTCCGTCACAATGACCACCGCGTTGCCCTCACTTTGTCAAAGTTGCTTTAAGTCACACGGTGAAGCACGTACACGCAGAGAACTCTTCCCTGCTGGGGAGTTCAAGTGCTGTTGGAAAACTGAGACACAGCTGCAGCTAGTAGCTTTTTCTATATATAATTATTATTTGTCTTTTCCGGTGAAAGCCTGAAATACTGGATATCACAGTTTAACCTTAAAATTCTGTTTGGGTTCATGGAGACCCTCTATAGCAGCTCAAAAATGTACTGAATATAGTTTGATCAGCTTGTAACCACATGAGTTTTCCTTCTTTATTGGAATAAATTGATTAACATAACTGATGTATGTCCTCATATTCTACATCTGTAATTGGTTTTGACTGTACTTTTTACTCTATGCTTCTATCGGGTCTCAAATACATCTCATAGGACTTGGATGTTTGGTGTTTTAACACACCAAAATAACACTTTATAACATTGTTCAAGGGGAGTTAAACCTCTCAGGGGTCTAAGTAAGTTACATCACCTTCATCAAATCTGCGAGCCCAGTAGCAAAGAGACGGCTCGACTTCAATAACTCCCTACAAATTTTGTTTTAATGAGGTCAGGAGAAAAGGAAAGGTATTTTAAGAAAATAATCAAATTATTTTGTAATTATTGTGACCATTTCTTGTAAATACAGCACTGGGGTCTGAGGGACTTAAAACAATGATACGCTTCAAATAAGCGCCTTCACATGACTAGCACTTCTATTAGTTTTACTTTCACATGATAAGGCATCTAATTGTTTATTGTGGTAGGTCAGCTTCCCCAAACATGTTTCGTATCTCTGTGAGTAGATTTTCACACTGTCCTGGCTGAAACTTGTGGCTTCAGCGTGGATCGGACAGTCGTCTCTGATGTTTAAACGTGTGTGAACTGAGACATTACGTGCTTATCCGCGATATGAGCAAAATAGACATGCAAGTGTATTGAATGCGTTCAATAGATGCTCAAACAAAGATGATGTGTAAGGGATACTGCCTGACGAGGTCTGCATTATCAGGAATTAATGGACGACTACCCTAACCCCATGCACAGTCCATTAACCCCTGATTATGGACACCTCAAAGTGCTTTTCTTTTTTTTTTAAATGTTCATACATTTTTGATCAAAGGTTTTTCACGAGCAACAGCTCCGTTTCTCTACAAACACTTACACTAACGTTACGCAAGCAAGACTCGGGGTCATTAACGTTGCGTACGGTTGACACATAGGAGCAAGTCGAATAGGTTGCTGGATGTCAGATGATCACTTGTGTTCAGGTGAACGGTGTAGGCTACTTCCTGCAGCTTGTGTACTACAGGTGCTATCCTGAAGATGCAGTGAAGGACTACATGTACGTGGACTACCAGTGTTGATGAGGACATTCAGATTTTTTTAGTATAAAAAGGTTTGATACACAATATGTAATTGTTGCTGCTTTCGTGTCTCAAACATTAAAACTAGCTAAAGTTTTGTTCATGTTATGTTTAGTCACGTGTGTCGACTTCCTTCCTAACTCTCTGACTCTCCCCTGGAAGTTGTCTAGACAGGCGCTGTAATGAAACGCACTGTTACTTGAAAATTACACATTTGAAAAAAGACATAAAATGTTACATATTGTATCTTTAAGAAAGTGTTTGTCTGTTCAGCTATTTGTACTCCGACCTCTGCAGCTGCCCTGCTTTTCATGGAGGGCTGATGATGTCACTGCTGCACATTCATACGCCAGCTTGGCTTTTACATCTATTTATGTACATAGACCATCATATCTTCACACCATCAGTGTTTCAAATGTGCAGCAATAGCTGCAGAGCATTTTCTTCACTGCTTCTCAGCCCCTATTTTCTTCACTCTGCCTCGTTCTTTAACTGATACATAATAAGACTCACCTACTGTTGTATTATAAGCTTGGTGTTGCTGCTGTGCATGTCTCATTGTGTAGTAGCCCTGTTTCAGTGGCTCAGTGGTGAGCTGATAACTGCTTTAAGTACCCAAACTAAAGGAACTATAACTGTATTATCAGATCAATTTCATAGATAAAATGCCACAGATATCCTGTGAGCGCTGACTTGCCTGTCCACAGAATCAGAAGTACTTTCATTCAGGAAGTGAAAAACAAGAGGCGGCCTCTTTGAACTTACCCTCCTCTTGAGTCCAGCTGCTAATGTTGGAGCTCCACTGACTCCACAGGCCGCTGCTGAATTTGGATCTGGCTCTGAAATAGTACAACCTGTAGGGCTCCAGAGGGGAGATGGTCCGAACCTGAGCAGAACTCTGTAAAACATTAAAGTGCGTTCATTAAAACTCACTTGTGACTCACTCACACCATGCTCACGACTTCCAGTGCAACAAAGATTTCTATCATTGATGGTCGTGCTGTAAGAACACCCGGACAGTGTAAAAGGTCACATTTGAGCTTCCCCTCTGTTCACCTTAACCTAAAGATCACAACTGCCTTTAGCTTTGACTCAGCAGATCCTGCAGTGACTGTATGTCTTCAAAGGTTTTAAGTAACCTTTAATATCTCATCTAACATCTCACTGGAAGTCCCTGTTCTGGAGTGATCTGAACAGTTAAGACTTCCTCTTACTGAGTCTGGATGAGATGTCCACGCCTGTGCTTCTGCTCCATACTGGATCTCCAGATGTTGAGTCTTCACAGACTGCTTCACGCGGATGCTGCACTCTCGGGAAGAGCAGTCGGGATGGCCAAGCTCAGGGGTTGATGGCATCGCTGCACAGATAAATTAAAAATAAAAGTCCAGAGCAACTGTGAGAAGGCAGGCTTCAAAGGGCACGCAAGGTGAGATTTTGAGGTTTTCTTTGCCTTTAAAGCAGTGATTGAAAAGATAGGATTCCACTGCATCAACGGTGGACGTCACAGTTAGTCATCACTTCTCATAAACTTCAAGCTTGGAGCTTAAAAGCAGGACACATTTCACTGGTTTCAAGTTCCACTCACAATATCATGGTGATATCATGCCTTGCAAACGAGAAACGTAACGTGCTCTCTGTGCAGAAGCTGCAAAGCATCTCACAAACTCGCCAAGCATTCAGTTGCTGCATTCTTACCAATGTCACTGAGTGTGTAGTTTTGGGGGACGGACACCGCAGAGCCCAGGCTATTTCGCACTTTGACCCACACGGCGATCACCTCGACAGAGCTGGAAACAGTTAAACTAGCTGATGATGAATCACTTCCTTTACTGGTGACATTGTAGGTCACTGGCTTGACTGTGTGGTTCCCAGATCCAGTTCTCACCCTGAAACACACGACCCCAAGTTTCATTTGACAGTTGATACCAACAATAGGACGTTTATTGAGCAGAAGGTCAAATGGTTTGTCGACTTTTAACCAGTTTCCTCAAATTCTCTTCCAGACTCACCACAGCTCTGAAGTAGTCCACAGAAAAGTGTGTCGTCCTCGGTCCCAAGTGCAGATCACGACGCCACTCGCGTTACTTTTGACCTTGTAGATGCATGAAATGTTTGTAGGCCGATCCGGTGGGTCTGACGGAGAAATGCGAAGAAACAAATTCAAATGAAACCAAAATAGAGAACACAAAACTTACAGTCATTCTAAACTAGGCTACAGGCATTACTTTCAATTCAATTGTGTGGAGCTTCAAAACAACAACAACTTCAGTAAATGTGGACTTTTTTTAAGACAAGGAAAAAATACATATGTAAAACGGCTCCTACAGCCCCGGGAGCACAAATGAATTTAAAAGATGTTATTCACACGCTCAACAGGGTGTTAACAGCATCTTTTCAAACCAATTTGGCATGTTGGCATTGGCATTTTTACTTTTTTGGCTGTTTAAAACAAGTCCCCATCTATTTCAGCACGAGAAACGTTTCGTGGATTTGACTTTCCATCAGCATGACGGTGAGAAGTTAACGACTACATTTTCATCTTGGGTGAACTTATCCTTTAAGAAGGAACAAAGCTGGTGATTATTGAAAACTTTATTTAGTTGAACCCTCTGTGATGAAAGACGAGTAAAAGTATCACCAATAACACTGAAACGGATTAAATCTTTGTTTGTGGATGTGTCATTTTAAACACACGTACGTGTACTGATAACAGTGTGGTCCTGTGCTGTATGTTCCCTGCTGCATGTGTCACACGTCTAATAGCAGCACCCCTTTGGTCAGAATAGGCAACTTATTACAGTTGGCGTTGACACTTAGCTGCGCTCAGCTCAGAACATGAAAACAGTGTGTGCTTTAAGTATAGAAGAGAAAGCAGAACCGACAGCACCTCTTTTCTTTTCCTTTTTTTTTTTACACCCCTTATAGCTGAAGAAAGTCATGCCTTAAGATACGCAAGTCTCATCTTGAAACACCACCCAGTGTTAAAACAGCCTGCAGGGTTGTTTTTTTTTTTTTTTTGTGCATCTTCATGTAAGTTTTGAATGAGAATAATGTGCAATTGGAAGAGGTCGTTATTTATACTCTCTTGTATTAAAGGAAAAACAATGAAATCCGTGCAGGATGAAGCCTTTTCAGTGAGATAAAGGACGCTTTCATGCTGCCTGGTTTCACACTCACATCCAGCTGAGATGTCCAGTCCGCAGGGGTCCAGAGCCGCAGAACAGGTACAATGGCAGCTGAACGTTCGGTTCTGGCTTATGTCTACCACATTGTAATATATAGTTGTGTCATTAAATTTGATGTGCTTCTGTGGTGTGGGCGGATGGTTGCTGGCCATGGATCCCTTGCACACGCAGTTGAAGGTGCAGGACACATTGAAACTGGAGCCTCGCTGCACCATAGATCCGGCGCTGGACGAGATGGTGCAGGATGTGTCACCTGGAAGCAGAGACGACAACTTACACAGACTGCATGCTCATGTTAATCTGGATTTATGTGAATGCAGTCACGAATGTGTTGAATTAAAGCACAAAAGCACATAATACTCATGCAGATTTTACAAACATTACTGCTAAAAAAGTTTCATGCTAACTACAACAATATCAGATCAGAGCGACAACCTAGTCACAAATAGAGCCCGACCGATACATAGGTTGGCTGATATTATCGACCAACACTGGCCTATCACAGATATGTGTGCATGTACGATTATACGGAAAAAGATGCTTGGTGTCATTTCTGATTATTAGATTGCCAGTAAAAGATAAATGGACTGTATTTATGTGACGCTTTAGTCTTAGTGACCGCTCAAAGTGCTTTACAAAACAAGACAGCTCTCACACACTGACGGAGGAAACACCTGGAGCAATTTGGCATTCAGTATCTTGCTGAAGCACAAGCACCCGGTCGATGTATCTTCCAAACCAGTCATGTACTTCCAAATCAGCCCACCCCCACCCAAAAAAATCAAGTATCAGTCGGGCTCTAACCACAAATGAGAACCAACACCAAACCTGTCTGGAAACAATACCAGAATAATAACTTTTTCTAGAAAGGATTGAACCTCTCCAGCAATATGAAGAAGAAACACATTAATCTGTAGCTTCATGCCAACATGTTGGATGTGAGTGTCCACAGGGCTTACCTCTGCAGAGCTGCACGGCCAGCAGCACAGTGACAACAGTGAGGATGGACCGTGTCTGAGACATTGTCACTATGAGTCATCAGTAACTGCCTTCTTATATGTCTCTTAAGCTGCTAGCTCACCCTTAAAACGAGGAAAAGCACAGAAGTTAAGTTACGTTTATGGATGAAGCGATTTTAATGGAGTTTTTTTTTTTAATATATATATCGAGGAGTGACGATGATCAGAAGTTTCATTCTGGGAAATCTCTCGGTACTTTCTGTAATTACCCTCTCGGCTGCTGCCGCTATAATTTAAAACCATGAAGTAGAGTATACAAATAAAAACGTGTACAGTTTAAACAGGGCTGACGCAGGCTGCACCGCTGTCTGTACTGCAGCTGCGTGCGGTCATTAATGTCGGAGATACAAACGGGGGGGGGAAAAAAACAAAAAAACTCACCAACACATCTCATCCCAGCATCGTGTTTCAGCCTCTTACTGTCCCGTGAGGCTGTCGGAACCTCTATCCGTCGTCAGGTTTCCTCCTGAACATGTTCATGTGGATCAGTGTGTGTGTGTGTGTATGTGTGTGTGTGTGTGTGTCTGAGCAGCGTTGGCTCACTGCCGCTCTGCTGTGATGTGACCGGAGTCTCAGAGTTAGTCACGGATTATCAGTGAGGTCACACACACACACGCACGCACGCACACACGCAGACAAAGGTGCAGGGTCATCAGCCCTCACAGCTAACAGGGTGTATACATGAGCAGAGTACTAGTTCCTGGAGTGATGGGGTATTTACTTGCTGTACTACTTTTACTGCATTTTTTGCTACTTTATACTTCAATTTGGAGGCAAATATGGTACTTTTTTTTTTTTTTACTTCACTACATTTATTTGATTACTTGATTCGTTACTAGTTACTTTTCAGACTACATGAATCATCTTATCGGCAATCAGGTAGCTGAATATCGGATTCAGGTGTATCTTTTACAGTATCTGCATACACTTAATATGTATTTTTTTTTATTTAACTTGTACTTGACACTCAAGTACATTTAATATCAGATATGCTAAGGCTTTTTATTCAAGTACAGTTCATATGGGTGACTTAGACTTTTACCAAAGTATTATTTTAACACAGAACCTTTACTTTAAAGTATGACTTTGCCTGTAGTATTCTAATGTCTGTACTTTATGAGGTTAGGATTGAGAGTAGAAAAGTTGCCAATACATTTTTTTATAGCTGCCGTAAATGTGCTGCAGCTATCACGGCCCAGAAGATGAGACTCCATATTCAAACATGATGTCTACAGACTGATGTTTGGATTCACATCTTCCAGGTTATGACATCTGTAAAAAAAAGGAGGAGTTGCAACGTCACAACATCCACTCAGATGAATTTACATCATATTTTCCATGCAGCCTCTCACTCTCTCAATCACATATCTCCGTGTGCATGGTGCAGCGGGGGATTCCCCCCCTCCCCGAAAGCTTCACCACATTGCAGCTTTTTTAGATGTTCAAACACAATATTGGGTTCAAGATTAATAAAACAACGTAGACGGAATCGCCAGACACACGAAGAGATAAGATGGTTTTAAAAATGAAGATTTCTTACATCATCACTGTCAGTATATGAGAGGACCTCTTGGAATAAAAATTTTCAATGAGGAAGTGAGATATATCTCAGGAAGTCGACAAACGGTGTTAAGCTGCAGGTGGTGCACGTATTGAGAAAACTTGAGGTTCAGGTCAGGAGCAGATAACTACAGTAAGCTACTACAAACCGAGATCTGTGACGGGAAACCCCTAACCGACTTCTGTCTGGGTGTGTTTTGGAATAATTTCACTCTCAGCGTCACTTCACTGGGTCACAAAACACGATGGCTAATATTAGAAACATGCAGAGGTCACACCTCAATATCACAACAACAGAGAGCAGTTCATGCAGAACAGCGACTTTGACTTGATACCAGCATGTGTATCATGACGAGTTAACTCCAGATTGTGTATTTACTTTAGGTCATTTAACAAGTTGTAAATATGGTGTTATTAATGGCAGAAAAAATAGCTTATTATTTATAAATCAGAAATAAACCAGCAGAAATAAAAACATTCTGGTTGCCAGGTTGTGAAAAGATACTAGCTTTGCCAGGATAACAAAGCTAATAGGCTCTGACTGCAGGGCAACCAGCCCACTACTCATTCATTAACATCCTGAATCAACATTAATAGATGCAGACTTGAATTAATAACAGCAGACTTGGTCACATATCATAAAGTAAGAAACACACAGTGCTTTATTAATGATGTAGGCAACTCACGTTCAAGTAAATTAAACAATCCTCGGTTAACATTTTGCACAGATGCTCTTCAACTTTTTCAACGTTTAGGTCATCATTAAAGCAACATTATGAAACTTTTTTTTTAAAGTAGCAGCTTCAAAATCATGTTGATGGTACAGCGTCTTGTAACTTTCCGCACTATGCAAGTTCTGAGAGAGTAGGATCACGGCGCAACACATAATATTGTTTTGAAGTATTGAGTGATGTTTGTAGTCAGCGCCTACATTACAATTGTTACAGACCTGGGATTTGTAGTTACGACAGTGGTGTCACACCCTCAAACTGTGGCTGCGTCAGATTGAACAAAATACCAATTTCTACAATACTAAGATATTACACATTAAAACATGAATGTGTTTTCATGGCAATCCATCTAATAGTGATGGTACCTCGTGATGATATTACAGCAAATATGAGGGGACAACCAAAGTCATTAAAATGCATCCTCTGGGAACAATGACACTTGTTCCTTGTTTTGCTAAACCATCCAACAGATGTTGAGATATTTTACTGGTTATATAAAAAAAAACTCTGACCTGCTGGTAGTGCTAAATGGAAATAATCACTTAAGTAAGTAGGATTCATCCTCTGGGGAACATGCATGTGAGCCCTTGACAAAGTGGTGACAGGAAATCATTCTGCTACAGTCAAGGATCTGACACTGTCTGTATGATGGCCTCTTTCTGATCTTTGAAGCATTAACAAAAGTTTCTTTATTAAGTATGTCTATATTAAAAGTAGTGCCACCAAAACACCTTTAGAGTGGCATTCAATCAAACTCAATATAAGCATTTCTTATTTATCATCTTGGGCTTTAACAGAACGGATTACAGTTACAGATCATCTGGAGCAAGGTTTTCTCTGATTACACAATGTCACTGAGGTCAGAAGGTGCTTTAATAATGCTTTCTTGATAATCAGTTTGGTAGTGCAGGTTGTGTCATTCCCATCATCCCTGTTATCTTTGTGTGTCACAGATAGGAGCGCTTCTGACGGCAGCTCCCTGAGGGAGATAATCACCAGTCAGTGTGGTCTCAACTGTATACTGAGACAAACACCTGTCTGCTGTGTCACACGTCTTTATTTCACCCTGTTGTAAATCCAGACTGGGAGAATCTGCTCCCACATTGTTCTCAGTCCTCCTCAGTAAGATGCCTCCATTCAAGACACTTGTTGTTTCCAGAGTTTTAGGCCACAAAAGACTGCCAACAGATCCGAGAGTCAGCCTAAGAGTTGAATCAGCGAAATCCACCTCCACACTGGACAGAAAGTCTTCAAATATTCCTCTATCTTTGCTTGAACATCTGTCTTCCTCCCAGATTGTTGCTACATCCATGTGCTCCTCATCCGTCTCCGTCCCCTCCTCTTCCGGTCGAGCCGGCGTAGCGTTCTGGGGTTTGTAGCTATCATCCAGCTGGTTGATGGCAGGATCCGACATGAGCAAAGGCGTCTCTGCTGTGGGTTGTCCCGATATTTCGACGTGGATGTTGGGGTACACGTCATCTCTCTCCTCGTGGGAGATCAAACTGATGGGGGACAGTGGAGGGTCACTGTAGGTGGACGAGAAGATCGGTTCATTTCCATCCTGCTGGAGATCGAACAAAACAAATGAAAGGAAAACCATAGTTATGTTTGAAGCGATGTATCAGGCAAAATGTGTGTCATCAAATGTAGGGTGTTCACTTGCAGCAGCTCACACACAAGTAGAAGCAGGAAGTAACAACTGACATCACTTCCCACTATAGTCCAAACCTTAAAAAACAACATGGTTTTTGGCATATTTCAAAATTTGAATAATGTTAGTAAACCTATTTCTCACTTTTAAAGGAGACATATGCTCATTTTCAAGTTAATAATTTTTTCAAGTTCTGCTCAAAAGACACTAGTTTTCCTATTAAGGTTAACGCTCTGTTTTAGCTCCTGTCTCTTTAAGGGCTCCTCCTCCTGAATACCCAGTCTGCTCTGATTGGTCAGCTCACACACGCCTGAGCCAGCACTGCTAAGGACAACAGATAACAAATAAATAACAACACAGCAGATGTGCTAGATCAGTTATTATGTGCCAAACTAGCTGCAAGCCACAAATTACACAAATGTGTGACATGGCGACGTGGCGTGATGTCACAAAGTCACCGACTTAAAGGCAGGACTACTGATGCGGTGTTTCAGGAGAGAGGAGCTTCTTGGTGATGACTTCGACCTTTTTAACTTTCAAGATCTTTTACATGCACAAGAACATATATAAAATACTAAAGGGAACAAAAAAAAAATAGGTGTCCTTTAGTCCTCGATAGCGCATAATTACACTTGTATTGTTGATGTTGCTGCAGTTGTTACTTATTGCTGTTCTCCTCATTGTGCATTCATTAGCTATTTACTTTGATTACCTCCAGTAGTCTGATGGCAACACTGTTTCCTGGTTTTGGTAGGTTTTCGCCAAACCAGGCAGGTCCCCAGGATACACATCTGTCTTTGATCCTGAGATGGAAAAAGATATTTAAATTGGGTTTTTAGGTAGAGTAGTTTTTCCAGCATTGCTCTCTAGTCCTCTGTTGCATGAAGCGCACCATCAGCATCTGCACAGCTAAAACTGAAAAAATGAGCCTCGGCTGCTTTGACCACATGTGGTATGATTTTTTTGCTTCAGGCTTTAGGTTTCTGTTCATATCAGTCCTGTGGCTCATGTTGTGGTGTGGCATTTGATTAAATCAGCCACGGTGGCATCCGTCCTGGTTACTAGTAAAACAAAACTCATGTTCATTCAAAGTCAGTTGAAATAGTTCGTGGAAATTTAGCAATCCTTTAGCTATTATTAGATGGTATCTGGTGTCTGTTATGGTGACTGTTATTTTCCATAAAACAAAGATATATAAGCACAATTGATGGTTAATAATACCTTGCCCTCACGCAGCTCCAGCACATGAGGTTGGCTATGAGTGCAATAAAAAAGGTAATGATGAAAACAATCAAAACCACCAGGCCAACTAGAGGAGACAAGAACAGGGAAACAACAGTTTAGTAGAGTAGCTGTCAGAGAACATAGAACAGGCTCATTAGACAGGTTGACGTAGTGTTAATTGTGGGGGCATGGGGCAGCAGCAGTAGACTGACCTCCAGCGGTCGCAGGCTGAGAGGGGATCCGGCTCCCCCGCAGCCCCTCTCCTGCTGAGGTGGATGCGGTCAGCTGCAGAGCGAGGGCTCCCTCAGGGCAGTCCAGCCACTTCTGTCTGGGGTCGGAGGCAGGCACTGTCTCTGGAGAGAAGCAGTCATGGTTTTCTTCATTCAGGTGGCACAAATAGTTATTTTGGTCATTTAAGCTTTAAAATGTGCAGTTGGCCAACATTAACTTCCTTAATTCAAGTTACTCAGTTCAGTAATGTAGAACTTCCGCCCTACAAATAAGAATTAGTGTTCAGATCAGAATATACTTGGCAACCTTGAATCCTTGAAATACACTGCATTAGTGTTATATACTTCAAATGTTACTTTTAAATCTCAGGAAAGAATGCAGAACAATCTGCCACTCTGTCATGAACTTGCTCGAATCTCTGGCATAAACTAATATTTATTGGTTTTCATTAATTCATAAATGTTTTGCCCCTGCCCCTTAAACAGTCTGTGCACATCACTGCCCTATGTTTGTCAGCGTTTTGATGTTCACGTACGTGGCAGATTTCTTGAAATGCATGCCTCCTTTAAAACATTCCCTAAAAACTCACTCACTGAGGAGGACGGGGTGCAACTGAACAGCAGACTACACACTACCTAAATCGTGACCGCAGAAAGAAAAACCTTAAGCGGGAAAGAAAAATCTCCGTGAATGGGTCAGAGGTAAATTCTTGACCTTGGAAACAACAGGAACAAACTCAGTCTCAGAACTGACCATGGGGTGAGATTCATTTGTAAATAGCTTTTTCCAGGGTCAAGAACGATCTTTCCATTGTGAATGAAAAGCAGTTATACACACATTTTTTAGACATTTCAATGCAGAAATGTTACACATTACATCATTAAAGTTCTCAGAAAACCATGTTCGTGTCAACTCGGCTCTGATTTGATCTAAAGCTACAGAACGGCTTCTAAATGTGGTGAGATTGATCTGTCACATGTGAATACTGAAATATTCCAGTTCACTTCTGTGAGCTCAGTCTTGACCAGAGTTTAGCTTTTCTGCTGCTTCTATCCACAGGACAGCCGAAAAGTATGTAGTTAAAGTTAATGTGTGTGTATCTGTCAATGAGGTTCAGACTATCACTCAATTCTGACAGTCAGTTTATGTCTTAGGATATAAGCAGCTGCAAAAAAAAGAAGAAAAGATAACATATTCAAGTCATTTCAAGTCATTTGCAGTGAGACTTCAGAGTCAGATAAAACCTCCAGTGCACACACATGTTACATGAGGGGTATAAAGTAAGCAGAAATAGTGTTTAAAGCAGGCTGGTTGGTAACAGCCTTACGTTTGCATACGTGCATGTGGCCAAATGACTTCCTGTTCGTGGTAAAAAGCCAGTTCTAGAAAACTCTATGATTCACTGAAAACAAACTGATGACAACTAGAGTTTAGAAATGTGCTCACTAGTGAACATCCCCTCAGTTATAGATGAAGAACTTTGTCAAAGAGGCTTCATATATATATATATATATATATATATATATATATATATACACTATATAAAGGTTTGGAACAACATGAAGTTTGTACAATGAAACAACTCCTGCTCAGTATTTCTGAGACAAAACATGCAATGTGTTGATGAACTTTCCTAATCATTGTTTTAACATTTTGTTAATCTCTAGTGGCTCTACTGTCATTGTTAAGTATTTTTGCTGTTTAGAAGTAACCCTGAGTTTTAACGTTCGAGTCTCACCACATTACTGGAAGTGAGTGTGAAAAACCCTGCTGATGTACTGGAGGTTTGTGGGAGGGGAGACTCTCTGGGATGGTGGTTGCACACTTTCCATTAAGTAACAGCGGCATGTGCTGAAACACAAAATATGCATACTTCTGCATATATGATTTCCCACACGTACACATATGTATGCATATAGCCCGACCGAGGTAAAGTACACACACACACAACATACGGCTAGATGAGCACCATAAACAGAAGTTGTCTTGACGTACGAGAACAGGAAACGACTCACACCAGAGTCGTGTTTCCTCCACACCTTCACATCAAAACCAAAGTGTACTTCTATTTTGACGAGGCAGTAACATTCTTTCTCACCCTACTCCTAGTGGTCGGCAGCCAAGCGAATAGTAAGAATGAATCAGGTTTTAAGGGTTTTATTCGTATACAAATACCTAATCATACATATACATACTATACATATTTAAATGTGTAAAACATACTGTATTATTACATACTCTATTTTATTTATTTTAACACTATGCAACTCCTGTTTGTATCCTGTGCAATCCAGTTTCTCCATTTTTGTAATATATATATTTAATAATATATTACTACACACCATGTGTGTATTACTGTGGGTGCAAAAACATGTGCAGTTGTTCTTTTTGGTCATATCTGTATGTGAAAGAAAAACAGAGAGTGTCTGTATTATTTATTCATATTTAATATTTCTATGATTTTACTTCATCAGTTTTTTTTTTCAAGTGAATTCCCTGCTGTGGGAACAATAAAGTCTCGTCTTATCTTGAATATCCATTCCTGACAACGAAGATGAAGAGGATTTTGTTTGTGGTGCACGCAGCATTTCAAACCTTTAGAAAATACAAATAATGTTAAAAAAGCCTGTCCATGTTTAGAGGAAGGGCAGCAACTCTCATTATTTTTATTATGAATTCATCTCGATGAATTGTTTAAAATGTCTTTCAAAGCACACGGTGGAGTCCTGAGATTGCTCAGTTTGTCAAAAGCACCACAATATTCAGTTTTCTCTCATGTAAAGCAAAGAAAAGCAGCTAATTGCTGCAATGTAATACCATGAAGAAGTGAATGTTTGCTGGAAAAATAATAGATTTTTTATCAATGGACTAATCGACACACTCCATCTGCCTTCACATATATAGAACAAAAACAGTGCAGCTGCTCACCGCTGATTTCACTGTTCCTGGAGTCCAGAGTCTTGAGATAGATGGTGTAGTTTGTGATGAAGCCTCTCTGCTGGTCTACAGGCAGCTCATCCCACTGGATCCAGATCCGTCCGGCCTCATGGGCCAGTACCCACACTTTGGGACCAGACACTGGCTCTGAAACACATACGGTGAGACAGAGATGCGTAGACTGACTATTGACTTTACTTTACTTTACTTTTACTTTATTGTCACATATAATTACAAGTAATTACAGTGAAATTCTTATGTGCCTTTGGTCATATGCATGCATAACATATATAGACATACAAAAAAGAAAAGAGAAGAATATATAAAAACGAAGGGGTAAAACAAAAAACGTATATTTTTAAATAAAAGTTTTTTAGTATAAAAGTTTGATTTAGCTATAAAAAATAACATCTTTAAACTTAAAACTCCTTTTTTTTGAACATGTGAATCTCACCCTTTTCTTTGGAGTAGACCAGACCAGATGATGGCGCACTAACACCTCGAGTGGTCACAGCATACACAGAGATATTGTACCTCACACCTCCAGTCAGACCTGAAAGCACACAGACAAACTGAACACTGTCACCATG
The DNA here is from genome assembly GCA_900302685.1 of Spondyliosoma cantharus. Classification (NCBI taxonomy): domain Eukaryota; kingdom Metazoa; phylum Chordata; class Actinopteri; order Spariformes; family Sparidae; genus Spondyliosoma; species Spondyliosoma cantharus. The sequence goes on from OMLP01044449.1 coordinate 40,690, forward strand.
AACTCTGAGAATACTTCACAAAGATTCAACGTTGATAGGAAATGCTGGCTTCAGCTCTATTAAAAGGTTATGTTTAAGTTGTTTAAATAATAAAATCACAACCTGGTGTAATTCAGCAAATGCCCACAAGAGGTCGGTGCTTCCTTCACAGTTGAAACCATTGTGTACTGATGTCTAAATGCTTCCTGCCATGTTATGGTTGAACAACACACATCTGTGCCTCACTACAAAGTGCTCTGTACCTGTGACGGATGTGCTGTTCTGATCTTTAGTCACTTGTTGCCACTGCAGCTCCGCCGCTGGAACGCTTCTGCATTCTACCACGTAGTGCAGCACTTCTCCTCCGGGTGATGACCAGGGTTTGTTTCCCAGCCCAGCCCAGGAGACCAGCACAGCACTGCCATTGAGCGAGGGGGCCAACACTCTCAGAAGAGGTCCGCAATCATCTAAAGAGAAAGACACCAAGAAATGATTGAACATTAACATGTCTATCTACTCTATGTTCTGTCTTTGGTGTGTAGTATTTGTGTACCTGAGTGTCTGAGGGGCACATCGGCTCGTGGAGTTGACCCATACAAGGTGACAGCGCTGATACTTAATGTCTGGACATTGGCTGGTACCTGAACCGAACACTGGCTCGAAGCAGCGGGACAAATCTCTCTCGGGTTCTGGTCGCTACCGATAAAGATCTTGTACTGTTGCACCTCACCACTGTAATCTTCTGGAGGTGGAGGCTAAGGGAAGAAGTCCAGAAATCACTTCAGGTTGAACTTTTCAACATCATCCGTTCATCATCCATTCAGTATGTTTCATTGTGTACACAATACACGATATAAAATGGCAGAAGATGAGTTGTAGTGAAGAATGGGAATGTCACTGCCGAAGGCATCCTAGTAACTAAAAGTTATTATATTGTATTATTTATTTCTTTTCATACTTTTTTTTTGTCTCAGTGTCTTTTTTGTGAACATTATATTGTATGTTGTCATATTGTCAGGTGTTTTTTTGTACTCCCCTGATTCAAATTAAATGAATAAAAAAAAACAAAAAAACAGCACAGAAGTTCCACAGAGCCCCTTTAAAGGCATATTTTCATTTTCACACTTAGCGTTTGGAAGTGACCATAAATGTAAATGACTGAAACAATTGATTTTTAACAATTGAAATTAATTGATTATCAAAATAGATTCATATGTCTTACAATCAACAAATTGATCTTATCGACTAACTGTTGCAGTTCTAATAGACAGTTTGTCAACTACAGTTATTCGCTCTCTTGCCAGCCGTTAGATGAAAAGGTTGATACCACCCTCACATCTGTCAAATAAATATGAACCCACGTTCAGACAGTTAGCTTAGCTTAGCTTAGCATAAAGACTAAACACAGGCTTTCTTGGCTCAGTCCAACAGTAATGAAATCCACCTACCAGCACCTCTAAAGCTGAAACCAGAACTTCAAAAAACTAAGTGTTTGAATAACAAGTTCTGGTTTCGTGAGGGGAAAGTTATATTCTTTTTATCTAAAGCTAGAAAACAAATAAAAATACTCCCCAAACTAGTGTAGGCTTTCTCTATGAATGTATCAGAATAAACTGTTTCTGTTATTCGCTGTATCAAATGTACAAGTCAGAGTGAACGAAGAGCTTTGAAACATTACCTTCCACAAAACTGTCATCATTCGCGACCCATTTGTCTTCTGACTGCCTAATATCCTCCACACATGCAGCTGCTGCGATGGACCTGAAGATAAGATCAACCACAAGTTGTGTCAGAGTGACAGCAAACTTTGCCATCATCACAATCAGCCCGCCTATGTCATGTTTAGTATGAATTGCAAGCTTGCCTTTTCCAGGACTTCTTCCCCAAACAGACGGGCTCCATTTGCTGCAGATCAACCTTTCGCTGGCCGCTGACCTGACCGTGAAGCCGGCTGTGTTGTTACGGGTCAGTCCTGAGTAACATGTTCTCATCTGGAACTCATATTCAATCAGAGGCCTCAGGTCGTCCACTTGTATCAGGCCCTCGCTGAGCTCTGTTCTCTCTACAGCTTCCTGAAAAAAACATCAAGAGATCAGGTCACCAACATGCTGCGGGACTGAAGGAACAGTCCACCCAGTGATTGAAATTCACGCATCATCTACTCACCCGCGTGGCGATGGAAAGTCCGGTGAAGTTTTTGTAGTCCACAAAACAATTTCTGTAGCTTCACAGCTAAAGGCGTTGCTTGGTTCTCCTAAACAGCTGAAGTAGATGGAGACTTGTTTTAAATAGTGAAAAAAAAAAAAAACATGCTCTCGTTCAGCATGATCCAACTCTGCAAAGATCTCAAGATCCCGTCTGAAGAGGGTGCACAGGCTTGACCGCACGTTGAGGGTGTAAATAAGAAATTTTTTCAAATCAATTTGGGATCTTAAGGCTTCTGGAAACATGCATTCTGTGGGTCGAGCCTTCTGGAGCCATTTCATGTTTGTTTTTTTAAACATTTTTCAGGAGTTTTTAAAAATGTTTTAAAACAAGTCTCCATCTACTTCAGTTGTTTAGGAGAAAAGATGTTTTGTGGACAACCGGACTTTCCATCGGCATGATGGTGGGTTGATAATGACTGAATTTAAAATTAATAAGCAAAATGTTCCTTAAAGACAGATGCCATAAATACCCACAAAGCTACCAAAGGTGTCACAACATCACTTTACCCAGGTGCTGTTATCTGTGCTGAGCCTGACGTAGGATCTGAGAGGCTCCGAGGACTCAGCAGTTTTCCATTGCAACAGGGCTGTTCTGGAGTTGTTCACAAACTTAATCTTGATAATACGAGGCGTCTCTGGTATCACTGCAAATGCCAAAGAACATTACACAAGTTACAGCGGATGTCCAGTGTGCGGAGAACTGCAAAACAAACAACAAAGCACCGGCTGTTGCAAAAGGATGCTGAACCTGATAACGTTCACAGGAATGGTGACAGAGGCATATTAGAAAAAACAGAAGAGCAGTTTGCTGATTGGTTTGCTGATATTAGTCAAAGTGTGATGATAGAACACCGACAGTTCATGTGATGACTGATTTCTTCAAATGAAAAAAAAAAAAAAATTCTCCAAAAAGTGTTTACGTAGATGCACACTCATCTATAAAGATAAAAGAGGTGTGATCTTACCCATGTCCTCTATGCAGAGGGTGACTGGATCAGACTGTGACGCTCCGAAGTGGTTGTAAGCGGTGATAATCAGCTGGTGTTTAGTGTTTTCATCTATCATTGCTCGTGGTATGGTGATTTCGTCAGCGTCCTGGATCTGATCTAGGAGTACCTGCGTCCCATTTTCTCTGGTAATACAAGACATTACAAGTAAGGTTTTCTGTTGTCTATCAGTTAGGCAGCTAACTTGATCCATGAGTGACAGCCTACCTCTTCATTGATATGTTGTAGGTGGTAGGGCGGTGCGTTTCCTGTCCTCTCTCCCACAAGCAGTTGATAAAATCTGAGCTTCGCGTCGTTTCACAGAAAACGTTTGCAGGTTTATCTGGAGGGACTTGAAACAAGATAGACAGAATAATTATTATCTTCATGTGGGGGAACAACAGTGCATTTATGTCTTCATTCTGTTATTTCCTCACATCATGAGAAAGCATATGAGCTCTTCATTTGGCACTGTGACTTTCAACATTAACATTCGGATCAATGTGTCACCAAAGTCTTTCTGTTGCCTGAACCTAACCAAAGACTGAATACAAGCCCTGTATTCTGTTGTGACAATCCTGGATTTTGATTCCAGGTCAGTTCATAACTATAAAGTTTCATTTAGACAAAAAAAAAAAAACCCTACTTCATTTTGATATTTTGTATTTGCACATAAATACTCTTTAGAAAGTGTTGCCTTCTTCTTTTAAATTAAATTAAATGTGAATAGAGTGAACTGTACATACGACCACCACGTAGGTCCAGTCCACCGACAATCTCAGACCGCTGAGCATAATGTCGCTTGCAGCGCACGAAAGACTGCGGCCTCCTGACATTGATCAAAGTGAATATCATCGTGGTGCAGTTGACTTTCTCCCAAGCATCCACAGTCTCATAGTTCAGCTCCAGGGATATTTTGGAGCTGAAAGACAGTAACAGAACTGCATCTGAGTACAACAGAGCAACACTTTTGACTTATCATAATGAACTTTATGTCATATTGCGTCGCATTATAATCTACCATTCCCTCCTCTGTAGACATTTTGTGATGTGGCAGTACACTGTCAGGTTTGAGCCCAAGAGGAAGGGTAGAGCTGGTTCTACTGTCAGGGAGCCACAGCCTTCGAAGCGCAGGCAGTCAGCAGGGAGCAGAGGGCCACCTGTTCGGAGAGGACACACACACACACACACACACACACACAAACAGGTTTTTCTAGAAGTCCTGGCTGAGCAATTTTGTTTGGTTAACGCTGTCAGGGATGTGATTCTGCGACACAAAACACCCCGTCTCTTCCCTTTTTTCAAAATTGTCAGCCAACATTGCTAGCTTTGCAATAACACATGCCAAGAATGGTTTGAGGCAAAAACATGTGCGACTTTCCATTAATATTTAAATTCTTGTAGAAAAATTTACATGTTTCACACTTCAAGTTTCACCTCACCACTGTGGCCAGAGCTGCAAAAACAGGGTTTCCAGCGTGAAACCACAAAAGTTACCAAACTGTGATCGGTAAGCCTTTCTTTTACAGTCCCCTAATTAACAGATATTTACCTGGTAATTAGGGGACTGTAAAAGACAGGCTTACCCTGTGATCCACTGAATGTATGTATGTATGTATGTATGTATGTATGTATGATGTATGTATGTATGTATGTATGGATGGATGGATGGATGGATGGGTGGATGATGTGATACTCACGCTTGATGGAAAAACTGAGAAGTAAAATCAAGAATCTCCAAATGGTTGAGTGGAGATTCATCTCAGCTTAATCTTTAAGAGCCAACCCAACATGACTCAGCAGCTGTAAACATAAAGTTACTCTCATTATAAATCAGCAATTATTTATCTATCTATCTAAAGAAACACTTTATGGGAAATTCCATATACAAAGTCATCTTCAACATTTACCTCAGCCATCAGTGTGTGTGCTGGAGAAGACGCTCAGGCTCAAGACGAGACGTTGTGTTTCTTGGAACTGCTCATCTCTTCACATGGAAGTCTGAGCACGATAACATTTACAGAAGTACAGGTCATAGTAGCTCTGTGACACATGCACCGTGGCAGATAAGAGAGAAAAGATACTTCTGTTATTGCGTTTTATATATCAACCAATAAGCATTGTGGCAAATCTGAGCATTTTTAAATCTTTCAAGACATCTTGACAGGAGACAATTTCACTGCAGCTGTCCTTTCTTTGTTTTATATTTTCTTCTCTATCAAAGATCAAACAAACCACCAGTTTATCTTAGTAGATTAGATCAGATAAAACTCACCTGGGTTGTAATGCAGTCTTTGTATGCCTTTATGTTTTTCTCATCAAGATACAATTCAACAAGCCTTATACAACCTCCTCAGATGACTTGCTTCAACTGAAATGATATCTGGTGCGCAAATGAAACAACTTAAAGAGGCCAGTGACCTAGTTTAGTGGTATTCTGGCAAACGCAGAAACTTTGAACATTGGCTTCAGTACTTTTGTGCCCTACTTTAGTTTTCTGTTTTTCATCACCACAAAGGTTCAGTTGACTTTAAATGTCGGTACGCTGAGCACCTGCTCTCATTAAACGTGCTGCTGTTAGCAGATAATCAAGTGTTCACACTGTGTGACATCAATTTTTACAACTTAATTATTTCCATTAGTTAGACACTTCCGAGAATAACCTAACTCTAACTCTTAATATGCTGATGCAGAGAAAAAAAACACAGCTCATTCATATCACATCAAAAACATCAGTAAGAACATTCTTGTCTCTGAACTGGTTGTAACTGTTCTAAGTAGTTAGGTTGGTAAAGCAAACTTACACATTTAGTCTGAAAGTGGTCAAGAAGGTTGCTTGTTGTTTATAGTCCTTCAAAGTTCCAGCTTGTCGACTGTGTTTGAGGAAATAAGCTCTGAGACTCAGACTTTGTCAAGATACCCCAGTTTTTGTGATGATCGTTTTCCATTTCTAACATCAAAAGCTTTGCAGGGAAAACCCAAAAGTTAGAGTGGGTGTATGTGCACATCGAGATGAAAGAGACCTCAAGCTTGAGGTTTTTACTCGTCTTCAGTATTGAGATGTTTTCAGATAAAAAATTTTGAAAGTTCAGTTCAAATAGCTTCAAGTGCGAAGTGGAAAAAAGGCATTGATTGTTAAAGCTAAGGAAGGAAACTTGTTTAAAAACTGCTTTTTTATTTTTAACTACAATATTAGTTCTAATTAACATACACACACAGACACGCACACATGCACGCACGCACGCATGCACACACACACACACACACACACACACACACAGCTGCTGACAGACTACTTTAGACCTTGTGTAAATGATGGATCAATGGATGACAGAATGGACGGTGACTGTTAAATCTTTTTAAAATACAATATTTGTCAGTTGTTAAAACCTAAACGGAATACATGTCTATAAAAATGCAATATACTACATATTTTATTGTGTATTTGTATTCAGTGGACTAAATTGGTATTATTCAAAAAGGTTAATTCAAAGGTCAACTGATTGAAAAGAAGATAGAAGAGCAATATGAAGATAAAAGAAAAAATGATGAAAATGATGTTTTACAGACACTATGGGAAAAGAATAATACAGCAGATATTGTAGTAGTGTGGTGGTTCAGAGCGATTCACTGCGTTGTGAAACAGAGATGGTTGACTTTCGTTCAGTTGGTGGTTTATCGTGGTACGGCACAGAGGCGGTAAGGTTGTGGAGCGCGAATGAATCCTAACTGAAAGTCCAGACTGGGCTTTTCTCCAGGAGGTGCAGAGAAAGAAAACCTCTGAAGGAAGGAGGTAAAGAAGAGGAATAACTCCATCCTGGCCAGCTGCTCCCCGAGACACACACGCTTTCCTGATGATACACAACACAACAGATGAGATGTAGTTGCACATTTTTAAGAGATTCTGACCCCTTCATGGTTCTCTTGGTTTGCTGTGGATTTTTTTCTTGAAAACTCCTCCATGAATACCATTTTGCAACAGTCGTTTTCTTATAGTGGACTGTAAAATAATGACAGAGCTCCCTGGTCTTAAAAATGAAGTCAGTGCAAAAGTGGCTTAAAACCTGCATTCTTTCTTATGCGACAATATTGCTTTCAAAAAGAAGTCAGACTTTAACGTAAGCTTATGAGAAAATGGCCCTAATTCACACTTGAGATGTTACCTCTGTAATCAGCTTCCTAATATGTTTATGGTCTTATCTGCTTTCTTTATTACAAC
>OMLP01044450.1:1735-77942 GCA_900302685.1 Spondyliosoma cantharus
TATCTGTCCGCCTGCCAATTGACACCAGCTGGGTGTGAATATAATAAATGATCAAATGCTAATTTGTACAACTTGTGTCAAGCATAGCAGAGACAGCTTTCCTCTCCACCATCTGCTGCTATGCTGCTTTTATGATCATGTCGACTCACCCGTGGGAGGGTTTTTCAAATCTTTAATCACTAACTGCTCAAAGAAGCAGTCGGAGTGACACAGGACAACCAGTCCCAACAGGCAAACAAAGACATGGAGAGAAGCCTGAAAGAGTAAATAGACATCTGTAAATCAACCACCAACTTCACCCAAAACATAATACTAAAGGATAAATTCACCTAAAAATAATCTATCTACACAATCCCATGCCGATGGAAACTCAGGAGAAGTTTTGTAATAATAATAATAATAATAATAATACTTTATTTTTGGATAGGGACAGTGCACATTAATGAACATTGAAAATGTCTCTGTAAATATGCCGGATTATAGCAGAGCTGTTAATTTGCATCCGTAGTCCACAAAACATTTCTGGAGCTTCAGAGGAAAAAGGCGTTCCAGCATTCTCCTAAACAACTGAAGCAGATAGGGGGAGGGGAACCAATAATCAAAAACATAAAATGGCTCCATACAGCTTGTCCGACGTAAGCCAAGTCTCCAGAAGCCTAGCAATATCGAATTTGTTTTAAAATATATTATTTACACTCTTTTTAAAGTGAAAATCTTCACTGTAGCTGCTTAGCTATCAGCTATCAATCAATTTGGGATCTCAGGGTTTCTGGAGACTCGGGTTCACACTGGACAGCCTGTTTGGAGCCATTTTTTATGTGTTTTTTCCAGTTGTTTTTGTGCACTTTAAAATCAAGTCTCCGTCTACTTCAGTTGTTCAGGAGTGAAACTGAAAAAACTGTAAAACTCCAGAACTGTTTTGTGGACTTGACCCAAATGACCCAACTGTCATTAGCATGAGGGTGAGTAGAATGTTATTTTTGGGTGAACATGTCCTATACATTGAAAGGAAGTGAGTAGATTTATTCATGCCTTTGTTGTCTCATAATTGTCATAGAAACAACAGACAATCCTTTATGAGACTAAAAACCCCAAAGGAAGATTTTTGTTTTTTTTACATTTAGTGTCAGCAGGTTCTAGCATCGTAATTGTGCATATATGCCATTGTTATACAAAATAGGATTCGGTATTATACAAAAGAACATTTTAACACAGCTTTTAATCTGCAACATGCTACATTTGAGTTATATTTATTTAATCTACAAAACATTGTATTAGGACTCACAGTTTACATTGAGCAAGAAAAGCTTTACTAGCCCATCCTAGGTATCACTGCTGACATTATGTACCAGTTGGTTTGACTTATTGATTGATCTGTTGCCACCACCAACCACTATAAATGATAATGAAATTAATAACATACAGAACGGTGCAGTCAGCCAAAATGGAACCTCATAATTTGAATGTAATTGTAAATCTAAACTTTGCAGTCCAATTTTAGTTACATGTCTGGCGGTAAAATATAAAGAGGTGTTTAAAGTCTAATCTACTCATATCTAAACCCATATAGCATTTTTTATATTGCAATAAGTTCAACTACAAATTAAGACTGATGTTTACAAAAAGAAAAGAGCATTTCTTTGTTCTTAGTTTGACAAATTCATGTAAAGTACATACCATCTTCAGATGTGACCTGGTCAACAAGATGCTGATGTGTGAGAGCGCTCTCCAACGAGGACTTTATAGTAAGGTGTGCACCCCCCCGCAAACCTTGACTCATATTTGAAGAGTGATGTGGCTTTTATCAGAAGTTTGTTTTAAGGTGGGGAAGAGTAGCTGGGATTTGGAATAAACTGATATCAAATATTAGACACACCTTGCATAACAGTTTGTTCTTTGTTCTGACGCACAAGAAAGCTGGACATCTCATATTTATTATCCGCTTTATTCAACAAATGCAATAAGGAACACATTAGTGAAAAAGCAGCTGAGGAAACAGTCACCTGAAATATAAAAACTGTTTTCTGTAAACTTTTACTGCTGAGAAAAGGCAGAGATAGATTACTTGCATTGCAAATAAAGCAACAAATTGTAAACAATTATTAAACAGATAATGTTTGGATCAACAATTACATGGTAAACAATGTTGAATCTCTGTTATCCAGCTGTTTGTCAACAGCTGTAATCAGCAAAAGTCATTGTTCGTACTGTGCAACAGAGGCTTTAAAATAGATAATAATTAACAATCATTTAAAAAAAAAAATGCATATCAAATTAGGATGAAGAAATATTGAAAGCAGAATTGAACATCACAATAAATGTTCGAATATTTGGTTGAACTTTGAATGTAGGAAGTGTAACAATCCCAGTGGTGACGCTACCAAGTACAACAAAGCTGCAGTGTTGTCTGTATAAAGTGTAAATGGGAAGGAAATTTAAAAAAAAAAAAGTGAGTAGAGAGTAGAGAACAGGAAGTGTTACACATCAAAAGAAACGGTTGCTCCTTTGGTAGTAGTTACCAAACAGGTGTCAGAACTCTCTGCAGCAGAACGACATGTGAACCGTCACCAAAACCACTCTCAAGAAGTGACAACCGCATTAAATGCTGTCAATCCAAACCACTAGTGAGCTGTAAACATCCCTTAAAAAGGAACAAGAATGAAAATAGTGATAATTTAAAAAGGCAAAAATACATCAGCCCCATTTTAAACGACATTACTTTGGCACCATGAAATACAATTTCAAATATATATTCAACAAAATAAACTTATTTCCTTTCTTCTAAAAGTTAGATGAGTAGATCGATGCCACCCTCTATTTGTACCTCATTAATCTGTGCAAATGACATTTTTACAAAAAACAAAGTGTGAGGGGTTACGGAAAGTTATGTGCCCATCTATTTCTTGGGAGCAGAGCTGGGAGCAGACCACCTACAGTCCTGTTGTCATTTGTACACTCCAGTTTTAGTACAGAATAAACAAATGTTAACTACTGAGCTTTAGAGGAACTATTACAGTAGGTAGATATTCTTTTTTACCTTGAAACGGAACCATGCCAGCTGTTTCCCCCTTTTTCTGATCTTAAAGCTAAGATAAGCTAACCAGCTGCTGGCTTTAGCGGCATATTTAAATGGACAGAAAAGACAGTGATATCAATCTTCTCATTTGCTTTTCCCCACAATTCCCAAAAATGTCAAACTATTCTTTAAAAACACAAGATCAGGTGTAAAAATAAAGACAATCCAATCATACAAATGAAGGGTAAATCTCCCATGTAATACATTTACCACCCAACGATGAGAAACAGCATTTCAAATAAAAGGTTTATCCATCAGGCTTTAATATTTCAGTCTGTGCACAACACAGATGCTGATCTTTGAGAGAGGATCCTCTATCCAATCAGAGTTTTCATGAAGGCAGGTTTGTTGAATGGCCAGTGGTACTGGTTGGGGACAGGTCCATTCACATTGCACTCAAAGAAGGAGAACATGGGGAACCAAATGCGTGCCCTCCGGCTGTGCTGGTAGGCACGGGTGTTGGCTAAAGTGTGGTAGTAAAGGAAGAGGCGGGTGGTTATGTAGAAGGCGATGAACACATCGATGGAGTAGTGCTCGTGAGCCGCCAGAATAAAGAAAATCCCAAACAGGTTTAAGACCCAGGAGATGGTGTGGATTAGATTCCAGGTTCGTGGAGTGTCTGCAATTGAAAGGAATAATTAAAGGATCTGGTGATAGTTGATGATTTTCATATTGTCAACAACTTAGGTTAAATTAATACTATCTGTACCACCCTGCTTCTGTAAACTGATTTGCACAGCAAATGTGTATTAATCTGCAGCTGAAAGTAGTCCCCGACAAAAATTCTATTTATTTCAATTTTAGTAGTGTTTGCTAAAAATGACTGTGCCCAGTGTGTCCAAAGTCTGATACAGGTTAATCCTCTGTGCTACAGTGTTCCGCTGTCTCCCGTAAACGGCAAAAAACACATGAGCAAGCTGCACTGTGTTGCACTGGGTGACATTTTCCATCATCACGATGAACATGGGCATTGTGGATTAATAGTCACATCTAATTACACAGTCCTGCCTCAGAACACCAAAAATGTATTAAACCGCAGCTGGAAATAGTCCCCAACAAATGCAATTTTAATTTCCCTTTGGTTAAAACTACAGTGCCCAGCGGTTCAAGGAAATGAATGAGCATTTTGTGAAGTTTAAACTCAACATTTATTACCACTTTTTAAAAATGGAACGGGTGGGATCAAGACCGAGAGCTGGTATTGACAGATGGACGGGCACATTTTTGGTGTTGATCTTTTCACGGTATTTGAGAAAGATAAAAAAAAAAAATGACGTCACACATACTCTAAAGTCATACATTCTTTAGTTGAAGGCAAAGAAATGTATTAGTACTCACATTCAGTCACAAAAAAGTTGAGCATTGTGATGACCACAGTGTGTCCACTGAACATGTAGTCTCCACACGTTTGGACGCCTGTCAGAGTCATCCCAAATCCGCTCCAGATCGCCAACGCCCTCTGTATCTTTCCAAAAGTATCACCATAGGTCTGGGGAACAAAAGACACCACTTGTCAGTCGTATTATGAATCAAATCAGTTTGTTGGATCGTCAACAGGATCACACAAAAACTACTTAACAGATTTCATGGGAACTTGGATGAAGACTTGGTGTTTTTCTTCGCATAATGCATTGATCTTGATGAAAACAATGAGGCGTATTTAGGTGGCTGATATCTATGAGTGAGTACAAAAGGGGACTGTTGGGCGTTGGCAGAGGTTTTGCGCTTTACTCTCTTCTAGTTATCACTGAGGAAATACTAGGTCAAGAATAAACTGAAACGCTGCCAAAAGCAACAAGTAGCCACACCAGACCTAAAAACGTCAAAAACCATATCTAATCTGATTATTATATTATATCATATTAAAATATCATGTTTTTTTTATATATATATATATACATATATATATTATATTATGCTGTTTAGCTCAGTTGGTAGAGCAGCTGTACAGTGAACAGAGACTTTGCCTTCAACCGGGGTTTGACTCCCGGCCTGGGAACCTTTACTGCATCCTGTTACCTGTAATCTCTTAATCTGTCTTGTCAAAACACACTAAAATGAAAGTCAAACAAATATTAATAGAACCAACACAGATAAACAGTTGTTAATAGGATTAAAAGGGTCACTTTTTTGGAGCGGCTGTGGCTCAGGAGGTAGAGCCAGCGTCTCGTTATCGGAAGGTCGCTGGTTCGATTGCCCTGGTCTGCATGTCGAAGTGTCCTTGGGCAAGATACTGAACCAGAATTGCTCCTGATGTGCTGGTCGGCACCTTGCATGGCAGCCACCGCCATCAGTGAATGAATGTATGAATTACTGTAAGTCGCTTTGGACAAAAGCGTCTGCCTAATGCCCTAAATGTAAATGTAAATGTGTGCTTCCCACCTTACTGGCACACTTTAGGTGCTGGCCAGGCACAGAGAGCGAGGTGACAAACATGGTGCAACACCGAAGCAGAAACACAGTTCCCATTAAAGAACACAGCCGTCTGAAGAGAATGGACCTGGAACAGACAAACAGCACTTCATGACCTACATGCACTTAGAGCACAATATATTAGCAGACATTTGCATTACAAATATGACGAATGTGTTCTATTTGCACATTTTATTTTAACACAGTTGATTGAAAGTAACTGTGAGCCACCTGTGTTTGTGAAGGAGCAGGATCAACAGAAACATGTAACACAGGATGACACCACAGGCTTCAGCCATGGCAAAAGCCCAAGGGATTCTGGGAACACTGTCAGAGTACAAAAACAAGTGTATTAGTGTGTAGATTAGATATGAGCGAAAGGAGAATGTGTACATGAACTCTGGAGCTAGGGTTGTGGCTCAACATGTACTTATACCTGTCCAGAAATATGTCAGGCAGTGGTGGGTACGTCCTTGTGTCGGGGACTCGCTCGTGTACGATGACCATGACAAAAGATGTGAATCCAAACACAAAAAAGACATAAAAGGAGCTGATGACCGTCTTCCACACCTCTGGGTCCAATCTACCAGCCAGGTGCTGCCTACACCTCCCGTTCGAGTGTGTATGACACAGCGTCCCACCGGAACTGTATCCAGATCTATCACCGTTCCTCAACCGCAGCTCAGTCCCGTTACAAGTGCGCTCTCCTCCGTTATACCGCCTTTCAGCTCCATCGCAGCTCCACTCAGCACCCAGTGAGAGCCCAGCATGGAGACTGTCTGTAGGCCGGAGACCCAGCTCCTCCAGCTGGGCCTGGTTCTGTCTCTGGAGCCGGCGGAGGGAAATGGTCAGCCTCTTGATGTCTCCCAGCACAGTGAGGCCCAGCGGAGGCCCACGCAGGTCGGCCTCAGTCAGAGCCAGCAGGCTGAGGCCGTCCAGGCGGTGCTGGGTGCACAATAACTCTACGTACTCCCCGAAACCTTCTTCCTGCAGCCACTGGGCCACCTGCTTACAGCTCCAGGAACTCACCCTGTCCTCTGACAGCGCCATGTCCCTGCAGAAACAGACATACACAGTCTTAAGACGAGGAGAGCTTGATTATAACCTTACGATGACTGAGTACCACTTCTCACTCCACTGTGTGTTTCCCTCTTGATTATCTCATTGTCTTTGTCCCTCTCAGTCCTATTGTTGTATGCAATACCTACTCACCCAGCGACAGTACCACTCCATTTGCATGCTGTTGATTACATCCACTTTCCCTACTGCTTAAATGAGCCAGGGCTCCGACAATTACTTCAATTATCAGCTAATCTGCCAAATATTCTCTCATGAATACTGATGTTGTTTGGTGAATAAAATGTCAGAAAAAGAGCATTTTTTGTAGTTAGACTGACATAAAACTGAAAATCCTAACAAAGAAGGAACAAAAAAAAACTATGTCTTTTAACATTTTAGCTTGAGAGAAGGGCTCGAATGATTAATCCAAGCATCGGTTCTGAAATGAGATCCACTCTATGCAAGTAGTTTTCATACTTAAATCCTATCTACAAACTAATGATTGGAGGTATTATTCAACAGCCTGCAACTAATTATTATTATCACTATTGATTTATTTTTGAGTTGTTTCTAAACGAATTGACTCATAATCAATTAGTCTGAAAAAAACAAGAAAAAAAACTGGCTATCACAATTTCCCAAACAAAACTGCCATCGCCATCCATGTGTCCCAAAACAGCAGGGATGCAGAACGTCAGTCACAGTTGGGGGCGCTGAAGGGTCAGTCTGTGTAATTCGGTTATTAGAAATGGTGCACAACATTCATTCTTTGCGCTTCAGCAGATGGCAAACTTGAACACCAATGTGCTCAAAAGAGCAACATCAACAGCAGTAAACAGTAACGAGGTGAAGAGGGAGGGAAATTACCCAGACTCCCCCATACAATTTTGCACTTGAGTTTGGAGGAACTTAGGGAACTTTGTGAAAAGCTGACCATGACAAATGTATAACTATCCGGCCCTTCTTGTAAACTTCTTGTTACACATTGCCTCTTTCTTTCTTTGCGTTGTTCCAGCGATGTATGTGTTTATTTGCATACAGGGCGGGGGAGTGAGATATGATCACAAGGGGTCACTCGAGAACTCACTGCCGTTTTATATTGCCCCATCTTGGGCGGTGCTGCTGCCCCCTCAGCACACACAGTTCCCACATCCATGTACAACAAAGATAATGCAAATAATCAATTGGTCAATCGGCAACGCATTTGATAACCAATGAATCATTTAATCCTTTTTCAAGATAAGTCTCCTGCTCTAAAATGTGAGATTTTTTGACTTTTCCTTTTTAATCCATGACAGACTAAATATCTAGGGGGTTTTGGGGCTGTTGGTTGGACAATATAGGCTACGTAACTGAAAACATTGCATAAGAATATGGAAAATTGTGACATTTTTCAATGAATTCTTTTTCATTTTAAAGTCTAAATGATGGATCGATAGTGGTAATAACAGTTAAAGTCTTAAATCATACAAAACAGAATAAAGCAGCAAATCTTTTCATTTTGGGAGCTTAACCCTGCCCCCGAAAAATTACTTTTACTAAGCAAAGGACTGAAATGATAAATTAATTATCAAAAGTGACTAGCTCATTGTTTCAGCACCTAAATACACTACAGTAACTCACACACAGAGTGAAGGCCGGCTTGTGGCAGAAATGTTACACTGTCTAATCAGGATGCAGGTCAGTGTGGAGGTAATCCGCAGCTTGTTTGTGCTCTGATTCGTCGTGACCCAGCACTACACACTGCAGGCTACTTAGTGCAATTACATCACCTGTGTTCAGACCTGTGACTGTGCAGCAGACCAGTGGCTTACAGTGTAAGTATACCCTGACAGCATGCACTGACCCACATGAAGGAAGCTTATGTTTTCTGTTTCAAAACGTGTGTTTAACCTCACTGCGAGTGTGAGCATCCTCCCTGTGTCATCTCACAACAAACACAGTGAGTCATCAACCAACATCCAGAACATTTGCATGAAACCAGCAGAGTGAGGAAGTTCCTCTTCCACAGACAGACTGATGAAACACTGATTCTTTGCTCTGTGCTGTTCTCGTGTTCTATCCTTTGACCCTGTGATAAGCCAACCGCAGTGCCGCTCGCCATGTGCTCCCTCCTGCTCCAAAGGTCTGTGAGGATCAACCAACGCTTTACTATGATTATCTGACTGCACAACAGATACAGACTGAAATCATCCCAAGTAAGCATCTTTCAGTTATCAGTAATACAGGAGACAACACTGAGGTGCACAAAAGTAGTAGTAGTACAAAAAAGTCTCAGGACTGTAAAACCCATCTCAATTTCCAAAACACCTAGGTGATGCCATAAAACTGCATTTTGTCCCCCAATCAACAGTCCAAATCCCCCAAATATTAATTTAATTTTCCTCACTATAGCTGAAACAATAATTTGATTAACTGGTTAGATGTTAGACAAACAGACTATTTTGATCATTGATTATTTCCTTTTTGTTGTCTTTGCCGTCGTATATTATTATACACATTTTGATACCTTTGATGTTAATTGTACAAATGTTATTCAGTTAATAATAAAAGGAAATAATCTTAATTGATCAATAATAAAAGTCATTGTTTGTTGCAGCCCAGATCCTCACATTTGACAAACTGGAACCATCAAATGTTTAGCATTGTTGCTAGAAGTAAGCAATTTTCTCTCTAATCTACTAATCAATAATCAATAAAGTTACCAGTAAACTACTGTCACATCTCTCCACATGAAACACGTGTGTGTGTGTGTGTGTGTGTGTGTGTGTGTGTGTGTGTGTGTTAGCAGCAGAGTGAAGAAAATAATTTCTCAAAGGGAACAAATAAAGTTGTTAAGACCAAAAATATCAGCTGAAATTTTAATTTAATATCATTGCACAGTGTTAAATCTGGTATTCTATTCTGGAAGGTAGCATTAACGTTTTAACTTTAAAGGATGGTTCTTATGTATCACATGAAAAAAATGGAAATAATCATTAGTTTCAGTCCGAAGTGATATAAAACAGAGCAGCTGAAACCACAAAAAGCGCGAGGAGCACTTTAATGGCTATTAAATTGTAGCACTGTCATTCCCACAGCACTGCTCAGCACCCTTTGACTTACAGTCACAACTAATATGATACACAGTATTGATGCCAAGATACTCTTTGAGAAATTAGCTTTGTCAGTGAGCTTAGGTCAGTGATAAAAGCTCGTCATGATCACCACATCAACTAAAGTTGAATGTATACCATCAATAATGCAGACCACAAGGAGGCTGGCTGCCAGTGAGCCATCCATACGGAACAATAACAGCTAATCAGCTGATTGGTATTAAACATTTACATGTTCGAAGCCTGAAGTAACTCACCTGAGTGGCTGCTGCTCCGTTCCCCTCGCAGAGAAATCAGTTATTTTTAACTAGCCTCTAGATTTAACTGGCAACATCCTGCAACTTCTCTGCCTGAGGCTTTACTTGGGGATTCATAAGTGCCATGTCAGCTTGTTTGGCTGGCTTACAGTGAGTCACATAGTGAGCAGTCGCACACAGCTGTGAGAGAGAAAGCCCCTCAGTGTGTGTGTGTGTGTGTGACAGAGAGAGAGACACAATTTGACAAAGGGCTCATAGTCCGTCCGCTAAACAGGGTCACAATGCAGCCACATTTCAGCCTGAGATCAACTCTGGGACGTTAAATCAGTTTTCATGATAGTGGTGGAAAAGTTTTACACAACATTCTCTTCACGTCAACAGAAAAGAGGATGGGTACGTGTTTTTAAAAGGAGAGCAAACAAAGTCACAGAAAGTACATGTAGTTGTTTTAAACTTGCTTTCAAAGAATGTATCACATAAACAGTAACTTTTCCTACCAGAAATCCAGTGTCACTGAGCTGCCACAGGGTGTGGATGTGCTGTCTGTTTGTGACTCAACTGGCAGGACTTCTTCACAGCCAACATGCTTCTGACAACTAGGCAACACCAAACAGGAAGAGGCAATGATAAACAACACTGGTAAAGAAGAGCCCGTGGGCTTGTACAGGGCTGCTGCTTTAAGCACACTGACATCTGCTGGCTACATTCAGGAAACTCCAGGATCTGATTACAGGTCAGGTTTCTCTAGATCACCCCCGAAAAAGGGGGAATTTTCCTTTTTTTTTGGTATAGACTATTTCATTAGAAATTGAGGGAAAAAGGCACAAGCTGTGGTTTCCAGTCTGGTAATGTCAAAGTAAACATGGAGTGGAAAGTTTGGCTGAGAGTGTTTGCCAAACTGCACCACCTGTTTTTGACTGTCAAGGTCTCAGTGATGCAGCAACCACGGCGAAGGCTACAGACAGCGGTGTGACTTAGATTTAAGGAAACAACAGAGCCGTTTGAACCCTCTAAACGTAGAAATGACGGACAGGAAATCAGTCGCAGGTGCTGAATCGGAGGCGAGATGTGACTCTGAGCAGAAAAATGTCAGCGACGCAGACCCAGAAGAGGGGGGACAGTGTGCGACAGAGGATTCAACCAGGACATGGAGGATCCCATCTCTCCAGGAGCTGGAAGAGGTTTTACATTCAGCTCCACGCTCCTGTCGCCATGGAGACGAGGTGTGGCCGAACCTGTATCTGGGAGACATGTGAGTGTCTTGTGCCTGATGTAAGTTCACGTTTTTTTGAGTTCAACGCTGCAGCGCTGTGTTGCTGTGAAAACAAAAAAATGTTGTGTGGAATACGAAACTTCACTTGTTTTTCAATCGGCTTGGTGGTGAGAAGATTACGGCTGAAATACATTTTTTTGGGTGAACTTATCCTTTAATGAAATTTTGTGTCAGGTTTATGTCTCATGACAAGCTCGGGCTCTGGCAGCTGGGCATCACTCACGTCCTGAACGCAGCGCATGGAAAACTGTGCTGTAAGGGCAGCGATGACTTTTATGGAACCACGGTGAAATACTACGGCGTCCCAGCCAACGACCTGCCAACGTTTGACCTTTCACCTTTCTTCTACCCTGCTGCTGAGTTCATTCACCAGGCTCTGACATCAGGAGGTACTTTATAGATACCGCACGTGTCGTCAGAGGTGACTCTACATAGAAACCGCTTTTATTTTCTTTCTTTATGGTTTCCAGGTAAGGTGTTTGTTCACTGTGCTGTGGGTGTGAGTCGCTCAGCTGCACTGGTCCTGGCCTTCCTGATGATTCACCACCACCTGAGTCTTCTGTCCTCTGTGCGCTGTGTGCAACAGAAACGCTGGATTTTCCCAAACAGAGGCTTCCTGCGACAGCTTATAGCCCTGGACCGAAAACTGCTGGAGGAATGGTCGCTCGAGGAGGCAAAATGAGCAATAATGCATCCATAGAACCGTCCTCCCTTAGTGAGCAGAAGTCCTCATTTACACCATGCAGCGCTGTCTCCATTTGTACCGTTTACTGTATGTATACACTAATGGACTGTGTTCATCCCTCCTCTCCCCTCGTCCTCTCCTGATGTGACCTCAGTGGTGAAAGACAGACAGTCCCTTTGGCATCGGGGGAACAGAGCAATCAATGCAACAGCAACGTTGTATAGCTACATCCAGTCAGAGAGAACCCACTGAACACAGGGAGCTAATTTTGGAGGCAGGCAGCATTCAAACTGCCACCTGCTCGTGTCTCTCACTGAGCTGCTGCAGACTGTGGCGGTGAAGGGACAGTGGACGCAGACAGCAGCAGCAGCAGCAGCAGCAGTGTTGGGGTCTGCTGGAGGAGCAGCTCTCTGTGTCTGGGGAGAATGTCAGGGAGCAGCCAGCGACAGGACCTGGTGCTCATTAAAGAGCTTGAGCTCATCTTGGATTCCAGCTCCCTGGAACTCACACCAGTGGATGAAGTCTGGCCCAACCTGTACATAGGAAATGTGTGAGTGTCTTGTGTGTGGAGAGTCTGTTGCATGAGCCCCGCAAGAGAGAAATTGATCCGTTTTGGCAGGCCTGTTTAAATGCATGGTAATATTCCATGGCGCTGTCTCATATATTTCCTTTTTATTCCCAGTAATTGTTTTCGTTTTGTGTGTTTTCCAGGGCCGTAGCACAGAACAGAAAGACATTACATAAGCTTGGAATCACTCATGTCCTGAACGCAGCGCACTCCAAGCAGGGCAGCATCGGCGACCAGAGTTTTTACGGGAACACCTGCGTTTACTTTGGGATCCCAGCAGAGGATTCGGACCACTTTGACCTCAGTCAGTACTTCAAACTTGCAGCTGACTTCATACATGACGGCCTGAAGAGCAAAGATGGTACAGTACTTTATTAGTACATCATGTGATGCCCACTGCCCCATCAAAAAGTGTACAGTTGTGTTAGCTTTTTCTATTTCCTTTCAAATCCTGCTCTACAGGTAAGGTGCTGGTGCACTGCATCATGGGCGTAAGTCGATCGGCCACTTTGGTCCTGGTCTACTTGATGCTGCGCCGGCGTCTCTCTCTAAGAGATGCTCTGAAGGGTGTTGTCCAAAAACGAGCGATTTACCCCAACCGGAATTTCCTGTCTCTCCTCCTGAAGCTGGACGAACGGCTGACCCTCAGACGGAGATTCTGTCCTCTTCTCTGATGGCCCTCTCTCTCTTTTTTCACCTCCACCATCACATTATTCACCTCAAGAATTCACCTCTCTCTCTCTACTCATGCGTGCCCTCACTCTACTCACTCTGCTCTGATGAGTGTGGGAAATATCTGTAAATAAGGATTTGCTGTCAGAATGGTGTAGTAAGAGGCGTGATCCCTGAGGTTGTCTAGTTTTTTAACTACCGGGAACAGCAGCAATGTCCACATGTTTTGAAATGTTGTAAATATCCAAGTCCAGTGGTGTTTTTCTCTGCGGTTTGTTTTTCATATTCAAACTGTATTCAAATGTTTCCTGCCAGTGTCCACAAGCTTTGTAAATACATATTTTTATGACTCCTTTCTCAAGATGTTTTATTTGACTATTTTGACTGGATGGATAACTTCGCTTAAAGGATAGTTTTACCCAAAAATGCAAATCCAGTCCTTATCGACTCACCCCCACGTCGCTTGAGAGTCAGGTGAAGTTTAGTAGTCTTCAAAACATTTCCTGAGCTCCACAGTAAAACAGTGTTGCAGCATTTTGGGGACTTGTTTTAATGTAAAAGACAAAGAGAAAATAAAATGGCTCAAAAAAAAGTGTCCAGATGCCCAGAGATCCCAAATTGATATGAAAAGGTGTTATGTACACCCTTAATGCATGGCCAAGCTCATGTAGCTACTGTAGATGTGCTCATGGTTTTAGCTTAGCAGCTTCAGTGAAGATTTCTGCTCAAAAAAGGGTGATATCAATTTCAAAACAATTCTGGAGGCTTGGATTTTGCCGGACATGCTATGGACCATTTTCTGTTTTTTTTTTGTTTTTACTTGCCAGCTATTTTCCTCCATCTGCTTCAGTTGTTGGGGAGAATGCTGCAACTCTGTTTTGCTTTGAAGCTCAAGAAAGGTTTTGTGCACTTTCTATCGGCATGGGGGGGTGAGTAGACAATGACTGAATTTGCATTTTTGGGTAACTTATCCTTTAATATTATGTTATTCTTTAAAAAATAACTTATCCAAGTTTGTTTATTGCTTCAGCATAATCATATTGCATTGAAGAAGACATTTCTAATCTGAAAGAAAACACGTTGAACTATTTTGATTTAACCAAGATTGAACTATTCCCAAAAATGAGCAATGTATTGAGATAGTACAGTTTGATAAGGCGAGTAATCTCAGCTTTCTCAAATGTATCATTAAAATACACTATTATTACATTAGTAATCTAGTAGCTTATTACAGACATTAATATACATTGATGATAAAGAAATTCAGATAATATATACTGCGTATAAAAGATGATAAAGACAAAATAATTACATTTATTTAAACAAATTCAGACTCATAAAAAAGAATCCGAACCCTGATGTGAGATCAGGGATTTCTTTCATGCCATGTTGACAGTCACTGTTGTATGTAACAGTCATCTGAGTAAAAACAGACCATAAGTGTCTGCTTTTCTTCCAACAACATGCTGTGAGCACAACCTACATGTCTGATTTATGAAAGATAATTCACAACAAATGGAGCTGAATTTAGCGCGTCACTGGTGAGTGTTATTCACAGCCTGATCATATTTCTTAAAGGAGCCGGTGTTACTCAGCTGCTGGGTAGCAACACGGGGACACATAGGGCACAGTGGTGTGTTATATAACAGCCTGCGCTCATGGAAACTAAGCGAGCGAGCTAATGTTAAAGTTCACGAGACAATGCCACATCGATGTTCATAAGAATTGACACTTTGACTTCTGCCATGCAGCCAACATGAATTAAAGAATATGTTTT
The DNA here is from genome assembly GCA_900302685.1 of Spondyliosoma cantharus. Lineage (NCBI taxonomy): Eukaryota > Metazoa > Chordata > Actinopteri > Spariformes > Sparidae > Spondyliosoma > Spondyliosoma cantharus. Next base: position 16,610 of record OMLP01044450.1, read on the forward strand.
TAAAGTGCCTGAACTGATAAATACATTCTGCAGGGTGATTTGTCACTGATGAGTGTTTGATTACAGAGTTATAAAAGGAAACAGGCCACAGTTATATGTGGCTGTGAGTGTTTGTAGTGAAATAAGAACAAGCACAGTAGGAGAAGAGTTTGCACCGCCTCAAAGCGAGGTAAGTTTGCATGAGTCAGAGGGGAAACCAGTTAGTTTTGGGATTTGTCAGGTTTGTTTGCTCAGTCTGTCTTCGCCAGTGAAGATGATGTAACTTTCTAAAAAGGTCATTGAGAAAAGTTTACATTTGAAAGAAAACTTGAATATTACTACATCCAATCTACAGAGCATACCTCAAACAAGATGAACGGATAATATATGCATTTTGTTTGTGCGTGGTGGAATGTAATCAAGCACATTTACGGAAGTACTGTACTGATTTAAGGTACTAACTGCAGTTAGCTAATTAGCTCAGACCGCTGGGCAGCTAGTGGTTCAGACTGAGAACTGAAAATTAAAAACTTGGTTTTAACATTGCTAGTACATGAGCTTTGTATTGGGACGGGCCGGTGCTATCTGGCTAGCATGCTAACTTAAGAAGATATCTCTGCAGTTCAATACATAGTCATTATAATGTCAAAACTGTTACTTATTTGCCTTCAATGCATAGTGTTAGTTCATTTTTTAATGTTTTAAATTGAAATTTTGCATACTGCGCCTTTAAATATTTCACAGATTCATAGTTATAGTTTCTTAGTTACACATAGAGCTTATGAAATCTACCCACTGCTGAAATGACTAGTTAATTGATCAAATTGGGGATGGACAGAAAATTAAATGGCAACTCTTTGTTGAGGTAATTTTTCCTGTAAAAACATTTTATGGTTACAGCTTCTCAAATTTGATGTTTTGCTGCTTTTGCATTTAATTAATGGGGCATTACGTAGTTTGGGAAAATACATTCAAACTCATAATTCTAACATTTACAATATTAATGAGGTAATAATACAAACTCAGACATTTTTATTTTCTCCATAACTGAATAAACAAGCTGTTCTCAGAGGAGAATAAGGTCCCCAGAACACTGTTTAAAGCTAGAAAGGTAGCGGGGTCCGCCAAATATGGGAGTAGTTTGTTTAGTCAGTCATGAATAAAAAATCAGTCTATAAAGATTTCTCTTCTGATTGAAATTGCTTCCCCAAAACTACATAGTGCACATTTAGTCTGATTATTCAAGTGTATTTATTTGAAATTCTTTATTTTGGGACAGCAGTTTATATTACAAAACATACAACAGGAGGTAATGCGTGCACACAAGAGCAGTGAAACTTACTATGTCAGAGGACGTACGTAAATGAAATCAACAACAAAATAACAATGATGTCTTCTAGAATAAACATTATAGGGTCATTTGTTCAATACCTCCTGTTCCTTTTGACGATGCATTGTGGGATACTTTGAGTGAACTATAGGGGATTTTAATTTTAGTATACATCCAGACAGCACTTCAAAATGGAAAACTCACCATACAGTGTACTACATGTATACAGTGAGCAGTGAGTGATTCGGACACAGCCTCAGTTTATCCACATGGTCCAAAATTTAATGAACCGCGTTTTCTGAAGGCAGAGAGGAAAATTCATCTTTTTCCATGACGTAAATGTAATTTTCAATTAATTAGGTTCAGGAAGTAACCAGGGGATGTTGAAATACAAATCATATACTTGTCAGGATGCCCTGCCTGAAAATCAACATTTCCTGAACATAATTTTAATTTATTTTTAGTGATTTTTGGGGTTTGTATTGTTGGTTGGACCAAACATAAAATTGGGAAAATGTCACTTTGGGTGCTGAGTAATTGCAATTGCATTGTGTGTGCACGTGTGTGTCAGTATGTCTCTCAGGGATCCACCATATGAACCTCCATCTGTCTCGGAGCTGCAGGAGTTCCTGCTGGCCGACCGACAACCCACTGGACACGTCAATCAAGTCTGGCCTAACCTTTACATCGGCAACGAGTAGGGTTCACACATACAGTAACACACACTCACGCACACATCTGTTTAAACATCCTTCACCCCTGCAGGCGTGACTGTGTGGTCGTGTTTCAGGGTGGCGGCTCGTGACAAGGGCACTCTCCACAGTCTGGGCATAACTCACATTGTGAATGCTGCTCATGGATCATCGCCCAACCCCGGCCTCTGCCTCTGCGTCAACACCGGCCCACGTTTCTACAGAGACATGAAGGTGGATTATTATGGGGTGGAGGCTGATGATGCAATAGATTTCATTCTTAGTCCTTTTTTTTATCCCACTGCACGATACATCAGAGCTGCACTGGCCATGGGAGGCAAGTCAGTCACACTTAGATGTTATATTTTGATACATATCCGGTGTTCAAGTTGACAGCAAATGTTCCTCCACAGGACGAGTGTTTGTCCACTGTCTGATGGGTGTGAGCCGCTCTGCCACTCTGGTGCTGGCCTTCCTGATGATTGTGGAGGGCCTGAGGCTGCAGGAGGCGGTGGCTGCCATCAGGCCGCACAGAGACATCTGTCCAAACCCGGGCTTCCTGCAGCAGCTCCGAGGCCTCGACATGAGCCTGGAGAGGGAGAGGAGGAGGCGAAGACAGGCCCAAGCGACACTGTAAAGACACGCACAGACACACACACACACACACACACACACAGAGCCATAAACGTCACCACACGCACGCAGACACACACATCTTTATCGCCACAGAGGTCACGCAGCCCAGGAAGAGGACACGCCATCTCTGACAGAGCTCAGGCAAATTCTCTGGACAAACAGGAAGCCGGTGGCACCTGTCGACCAAGTCTGGCCCAACCTCTACATCGGAGATGAGTGAGTAGAAAAATCAGATTGCAATGCTGTTAAAATATATTATAATGAATCAGTTTGCATTTGGTGTGTGTGTGTGCAGGTCTGTGGCGAGAGATAAACCCACACTCTCGTCGCTGGGTGTGACTCATGTGCTGAATGCTGCAGCAGGTCGACACCGGATCAACACAGGTCAGCAGTTCTACAGTGACCTTAAAGTGGACTACCACAGCGTTGAAGCTGCAGACCATCCGGAGTTTGACCTCCGACCTTTCTTCAAATCTGCTGCACAGTTCATGGACAGCGCTCTGAAGAGAAACAGTGAGTTTGCAAAGATTAATGGCAATAGAGGGATTTCAACAAGTGGCATGTGGCTGCTGGAGAATTATACATATGCGATTCTTCCTCCTTTACTCTGCTCAAGTGTGTAATAAATACACTAATCCAATCTCTCTTCCAGGGAAGGTGTTAGTCCACTGTGCCATGGGTGTCAGTCGCTCCGGAGCCCTGGTTCTTGCATATCTGATGATCTGCCACGGCCTGTCGTTGGCAGAGGCCATCATCGCCGTGCGTCTGAACCGAGACATCGGACCCAACTCTGGGTTTCTGGAGCAGCTCAGACAGCTGGAGCTGAGCCTCAGTCAGCAGAGGAGACAGGTCACAGAGGAGGGCCACACTGACACATCATGACCATGAATACATGACCTGTCACCTTTGACAGGCACCTGTTTTATTTTCATTTTCTGTAAAAACAATGAAATCTGATGGACTGAACAGTTATGTTTGTGTTCTCTGTTACAAGTAAAGCTCAGCTGATGATCTCTACCCCAACAACAATCAGTATGTAACTACTGAATGCTTTAAGTTTTATGTGTCCAGAAATAACTCTCTGCTCTGACAAACACCTGTCCACACATTACAGACATTCTCATAATGACAATAACTGCCACATGCCACTCTTGTGAAACTTCTATTTGTCTTCTCTCACGATTTAGTGTGATTCTCCACCATACAGTCGAAGGGGGAGTAATCACTGTCACATTAGAGGACTCAGATCACATTAGGAAGGCTTTGAGAAAGCATGTGTGCCTGTGTGTGCGTGTGTGTGTGCGTGTGGTGCGTGCGTGCGTGCGTGCGTGCATGCGTGTGTGTGTGTGTGTGTGTGTGTGTGAGTGATGTTGTCGAGGGCAGGTGTTGTTGCCCAGCTGCCTAAAAATATCATCTTAAACACAGAGCCCGAGAGAGCAGTTACCATTCCAGATCTGTCTTTCCTTCTTAATGCTTATGGTCTGTTTGTCAGTCTCTCTCTCTCTCTGTCTGTCTCACACACACACACACACACACACACACAAAGTCCGCACATGTCCCCTGAGGAAAAGTTGAGGTGCTGGTCTGTGATCCTACTCAGGAACGGATTTAAATCTTGAAACACGAGGAAGAGAAAGAGGTGAGTATTTTTTTTTCTACCATTGAGCTTTCTTATCACTTTATTATAACAATCAACCTGTGGAATAGAGCGAGACATCAGTATAATCATCCTGGGACAACACAGGACTGTTTGACTCCAAACCACAGCCTGAGGAGGATGTGTGTTAAGAGCTCAGTATAGAAAAGAGCATTAAATAACAGCCGAGACAACAAAGGTGTTGACTGAAAGTGAGACTGTGGATGTGCACGTGATGGTTCATGATCAGATTAACGAAAAAAACTGTTCAAATGAATCATTTAGCAATCACGGCGGTTAGAAATTGAGATTTAGGAATATCAAAATAAAGGAAATGATTCATTAATTTCATTGCTTTTAAGCTGCCTTAGTTGATCAATTTCACAATAGATTTCTAAAAAGGATAAATAGATTCTCCAATAAATGTAATACAGGTTTTCAAGAAGCACTTGAAAGGTATCTTTCTGAGATATTTGTGTTATGTTTTCTCAACTGGTTCCTTATTTCACATGTAATCTATGTTGCAACCTAGAAAAATAAAACACGTACACGTGCTGGAGACAAAATAAATGAGGCATCTACAGGAGAATACATATTAATTTCATATCGTCTAGTATTCAGTATTTCTGTTTATCATTCTGACGTAGTTCATTGTTTATACTGACAGAAAGTATGATGGTAGCCGAGCGACAATACGTCATACATCAGTCCACGCTGTGCTTGTGCTTTTTGTCGACACGTATTTGTGGTTGCCAAACAGAAGTTAGTTATTAGTATTTCAGAACTAACATTATGTGACAAAACTATACTGATAAGACACGGCATTTAACAAGAACTCTCACTTATGTCTCTGTCACTTAAACCTGTTTGTTGTGGTGACGTCTGCCACGGAGCGCTCTAATTACATCAAACAGCAGATGATGAGTGAGGTTTGCCTCCAGAAAACCCAAAGAACCACATAAGTGACTACTGCATGTGGTCATTGAATTTAAATGTATAGAATGTGTGACACCAAATTAGCTCTTTTCAAAATGAGTCATTCTAATTTTATTGTAAATTCAAGAAACGTATATAAGAACACTTTAGTTTTAGTTGAGACAGGCCTATAGTATTGTTTAATTTAAAGTTATGTATTGATCCCTCAATAAACTAATCTACCTACAATTCATTCGTTTCCCGATTATTTTTCAAATCAATATTCAATATTCAATCAATTTGCTCCCTGCATCCTCCATATCTGTCATACTGTACATAGTCGCTTTTCACAAATATTTTTATAATCGACTAATCTGCTGTTTGTTTTGATTGATTGATGTATGAAATGTCAGAATATATGTCATAAAGGCCCTTTGTGATTTCTTGATGCTTATGTTGACTCCGTGTCAAAAAAACCCTCAAAGAAACCAAGAATTCCCATTAAAGAGACTGAGATTTGTCATTTCTTTAGCATTTTTATCTAAGAACGCCTCAAACAGTTAAAGAATTATAGAAAAAGTTGCAGGTTCATTTCCTGCTAATCGACTAATCCTTCTACTTTACTTACCGTTGCCACTCTAGGACTGTATATCAAATCACTCTGGTGTTGACATCACATCTGCAGACATTCTTTTTTGGTTTGTCATGAAGTTCAGGGCTGTGTGTGTGTGTGTGTGTGTGTGTGTTCTTTCTGTGCGGCAGAGGAGAGCCATGTCCTCCGGTGTGGTGAAGTCCAGAGGCAGGAACCCGTACACAGCGGTGCGGGTTGACCCAGACAGTGATTACATCACACCGGGAACTTTAGACCTGGAGCAGCTGTTCTGGGCTGGTAACGGGGCTCAGTACGCACATGTCAACCAGGTCTGGCCCAGTCTCTACATCGGGGATGAGTGAGTAAATGCACACAGAGTACAAGTGTCAAAACCCATGATGGCAGCTTCATGTTGAGCCTTCTGTGTTGCAGGAAAACAGCTCTGGAGTGTCCTGGCCTGAAGGATCTGGGCATTACACATGTCCTTAATGCAGCAGAGGGAAAGTTTAATAATGTGCTTACTGGCGCCGATTACTACTGCGACATGGACATCCAGTACTTTAGTGTAGAGGCCGATGACAAACCCACCTTCAACATCTCCCAGTACTTCTGCCCAGCATCACAGTTCATTCACGACGCCCTCAGTCACCCACAGAGTACGTTAAAAGAAGTTGGCATAAAGCTCCAGGGACAAATCTCAAAATAGTCCACCCCCTACCCCGAAGTAAATCTATTCCCTTTTACATTAAGACGTAGAGTTTTTGATGTTATTTCCTACAGTACATTGTTGGCTATGTTTCAGCTAAATACACAGTATGCTGCTGTAAAATAGTATACACTAATTTACTCTAAATAACAGATTTTTCTACATTGTGGATACCAAAAACTTCCATTTAGATCTTCTATGCTTCACTGTTTCTAATGAATCCATCTCTTTCACTTCATTGTGTCCCAGACAAGGTGCTTGTGCACTGTGTGATGGGTCGGAGCAGGTCTGCAACTTTAGTCTTGGCATATCTGATGATGAAACACAGCTCATCAGTGGTGGACGCTATTGAGCATGTGCGACAGCGCCGGTGCATCCTGCCCAATCATGGATTCCTGAAACAGCTCAGAGCCCTGGACATCACATTACAGGAGGAGAGGCTCAGGCAAAAAAGAGAGATCCAAGACCAGTAGTACAAAATGAAAGATAATATGCCTGTTTACTACTTCAGGTTTTCTTCTACATTTATCTGGGGTAAACCAAAATGTTCCATATGTTCCTCTAACTATTGTATCTTTAAAATGTGTTTTTCACAACAGTAAGTCTAATAAAGTTTAAATGTTAAACTGAAGAAACTGGCATCCCACAAGCTTAATATTTGTGTGAAATCATATAGGTCAGTGGAGTTACTGTTAAGCAATGGTAAAAGAAGTATTCAGATCATTTACTAAAGGAAAAGTAGTATTACCACTCTGCAAAATACTAATTCTAATACAAATACTGGCACAAAAGAAATCCTTCATTAAGAGTTACCAAAGTAGAAGCATATAAGTATAATGCGTTAATGTAACAGTACTCAATGGCAAAAAATAGCCGCTGTGACTTTTGTTTCACAATTTTGAGGTGGAGCTCCATCTGAAAAACGAACACTCTACCAACTGAGCTACTGTGTCACCCCTGCTGTTTATTTTCTTTATACACTGATCAGCTGTTTAATTTATAAAGATGCATGATTAAGCAAAGCGGACGGTCCTGAGGTTAGGTTACATATTCTATGGTATTGCAAGAGATCAACATGGGTGAATGTTAGAAAGAACATGGACACAAATTCAGGTAAATAAATTAACGATGGAGAAAAGACCAGATTAAATGCTCCTGTATTTGTCAGACAGAGAACATTCAAAAATAATGAAACATCAGCTACCTTACATACGTTTGAGAGGTGTAGTGTGTCCATTTTCATCCACACAAGCCACTAGTTCCCATCAATGGCTTGCAATTTTCTCTGCACATATAAATGCAGCTTTGCAACAATTACAGAAAAGGAAAGAAAAAAGGCACTGGTTATAGGAAAAACCTGCCTCCAAAAAATAAAGGGAGACCAACTCAAACTTCCACAATAGTGATGTTGATGGCGACTTCTGTTCTTTTTCTAGAGTTGACATTTAACACTGAACACAGGACTCAGTGCGGGTGACTTTGACACATTTAAAAACTGTGCGCTTTTAAGAAAAACATTTCGTTTTTCGTAACTGGCCGTGTTAAAACACGTCAAAATCAGGAAAGGAATAATTCATCTTTAAAAAACAAAACAAATCCATGCTGCACATTTCAATGCAGTATCCAAAGCTTCCCTTGACAGTAATATTTCATTTAGTCCTATTTGTGTATAATGAGTCCATCCATTGTGGAATAAAACTCCAACCTGTTTAATTCTTTCTCCAAAGAGCTGAAACTCGTGAGATATCGACACGAGCGTTCACAGTAGAGTCCTATAGCCATCCTTTAGAAAGATTCCCATGAAAGATTTTCCATTTAGATCCTGTGTAATTAACTCAAAATTATCACATCCCATGGTGTTATGATGATTCCTTTTTGGACATTGATGGAGAGGCAAATCTTCCCATGGCTCTTTGCTGCATGGTCCTCTAGTGGCCCCAAGTGGAGAGCACTGAGACAGGCACACATCGGGAGGCACCCAACTAAATACTGGCAATTGTAAGTGATTGAAATGGACGGATGGCTGATTTAAAAAATAAAATAAAAAATGGTGTTATTTGTAGAAAATCGTGTATGAGGTTTCAGGCTGAGGGAAAAGCTGTCCGACAATCCTCACTTGAAGTCGGGTTTTTCTGGGAAGGTGCAACCTGCTCGTCTGATGATGACGTTGGCGGCGTAGTGGGCTGCCTTCACGCACTGATTCAGTGGTTTCTCCTGGACCAGCCCAGACAGGAAACCTGAAGCACAGAGGAAAAACATGAACAGGAATGCACAGAAAACAAAGGAAAGACGCACAAAACTTGGAAATGTATCAAAGGAAAGCACTGGAAAATCGTACCTCCTACAAAGGCGTCACCTGCACCGTTTGTGTCAACAATGTCCTTGGGGTCGATCTTCAGTACAGGGAATGTCTCGACCTTGTCATCTGTACAGACACCGTAAGAAAAATATGACATCTACTATACATCCCTAATATGGGACAAGCGACTCAGAGACATAAAAGGAACATAAGGAAGAAAAAAAGAGAAAATAATAGAAAATCTTACGCAGGGCCATAGTAGTTTCGTCTTTCCCCTGGGTCAGCACTACAATCCTCGGTCTCTTTGTGTTGACTTTGGGCAAAGCCTGGGCTTTCTTGGCAATTTCCATAATGTCTGTGGTCTATAGACAAAATACATGTTAATAAAATCTTTCATTATGCAAAAAAAACAAAAAAAACACAACAACTATCAGTCCACTCACATCAAAGTCCTGCTCTTTGGCAAATGCAGCAGCCTCCTGGGGAACAAAAATGAAAAAGAGCGAGTGTTGGTGGACACAAAGCACTGCATACACACATGTATTATCTAAAGAACACTGTGTGAATGTCTGACTTACTGTCTCATTGCCGAACAGAACATCGACGTAGGGCATAACCTGCATAAGGTTATCCTTGAAGAACTGGCAGATGAAGGGTGCAGAGAGGTTCAGGCAAAATAGCTTGTTATTTTCAGATGCATGCTTCGCCACTTTCAGGATGGACTCCAAGGAGACAGTCAGGAAGAAACCCTGGAAGCAAGCGGTGACATTGGGTCACGACAGATCTGCTTTTTATATCTTGATGGGCTCTAATTAAATCACAGGAAGAAAGGTCTTGGACAGAATCTGCACTAGCATGTCCGGAAATCCTCCTGTGGGTCATCTGGTTGTTTCCAGCAGGTACAAAGGGAGTGAAGGTACATGAGTTGACCCGAATATCGGAAGTAAATAGCATAACAACTGCTACTTACAGCAATGTAGTAGACTTTAGCGTTTTCCACCAGTTTCCAGTTTTCTTCCAGGTCTAGATGCTTATCCTTCTTATAACAGTTAGCCGCAGCTAGATTAGCAACCAGCGACCTAGGAAGAGGAAGCAAAAAAACTAATGAAAGGTGAAAGACAGATGAGATTTAAATGAGCCAACATATGCTTATTATCATAATTACCCACCTGTTATCTCCGGTGATGCAAGCAGCACATGTGCCTGTGGGCTCTTCGTCTTGCTCGTAGTAGTGGGCATCGATGTGGGCCTCCTCAGCCTTCTGCTTCAGGATCTCTCCAAACTTGTCTTTGCCAATGCAGCCGAAGAACGTTCCCACATTGTGGGGTTCTTGGATCATCCACTACAGACAGTGACAGCCAATCTGATCAGTTGAGGCCAAAGTTTTCACAGAGCATTGATGCAGTGACAGAGCAGGAAGTCGGTGAGTTTGTGTGAACATGACTGACCTGAGCAAGCTTTATGGAGTTCTGTGTGGCCCCTCCAGCATGGTACTCAACTTTGAACTTCTTCACTATCTCCTCAAATCTACACACACAGAGACAAACGGGTAATTCACATATTTCATGCAAACAGTATAAAGTATTGTACTGGTTACATGATAGTGCACAGTTCATAGTTTGTGTCCACCCATGTGGCATGCATGGCGACAGATGTGGCGTGACAGCAAGTAACCGCATCTGCTTTGAACTGTACTCTGCAGAAGGCATATTTCCTCCAGGAAGAACATGAAGACATACATCATCGATCACTGAATATACTACTCGACCCATCACGCCTGTTATGTAACACAATGACAGAAGCAGTGCTTTTATGTTCCACTTAGGGCTAAAGCATCTGTGATTTGCTGTTACGCAGTCTAAATATAGCAGTCGTATCAACCTACACAGACATGTTTGTGTGGTTTATGTGAGTGTTAGAGACAGAGTGTTCATTGGAAAGCATAACAGGCCGCCTGCTGTTAAAGGTCCTGAGACGGAGCCGGAGGTTACACAGGGGGAGACATCTGGGAGATGGTTACAGTCTGTTCGGGGGAAATCTCCAACATTTTAGCACTTTACCCCTGAGCACTAAAATAAGAAAGGCCAGAGCGGCTTACGTACAAGCAGGAACAGATGATTGACAGGTTAAACGTGTGTGTACGTGCTCCTTCATACTGGACATACCAGGTGAACAACAAGAGCTTCACTATTAAACCAGCCACTACTCATTGAGCTCTGCAAAACATTATCAACTCTAAAGCTGAGAATCGTGAGTAATATGTAATTCATAAATCAATAAAGTATGTCTAACTGTATTCATTAATCCTAAAAAACTAAATATAGTGTAATATTTTACATAATAAGAAGCACTGCCCATGTAAAATACTAGCGGCCTATCGGTCATCATATACATAAGTGAGAGTCAGAACACATCAGTTCAATCCAGTCACACACGACTTTCTTATCTCCTGCTGTTAAATGTTTGCTTTCTGGCTCTTGTCTCAGAGGGACTGGGAGGTGAAATGTCCTGGTTTGCTATTGGCTGAGACTGCTTCTGTGCTGGATTTGCTGCTCTGCCATTGGCCGTCTATAAAGGAACGGCGAGGTCAAACGTGGCGATTTCTGGTGTGCTCCTGTTTTGACTGGCCGACTCCAGAACAGAGAGGACCTAACTTGGGAAAATGTTCTCAATGTACAAACTAGAAACGTTTTAGTTCTACGACATGTTAGAGTTTTGCAATGTTGGAGATACGAACAGTGCTTTGTGTTTGTCCTCTGCCAGGATCTGGTCGTTGGGTTTCAGGGTGTACCTGTAAATAATTAAAGGAGAAAAAAGATGGCATTAGTTTTAACAACTCATTGGAAATAAACGCAAACTCTGCTGTTTTATTACACACACAAAATCCATACGTTTGTGTATGGAATAAACACGCAATAAGGATCTGGATCATATTTATGGATAAGCATTGCAGACACCAGGAGCTGCCAAATGGGCTGTTCACTCTTACAGAAACTGTGATTAATGAAATCAATCGAAGGCAGAGACTTTGAGAAACTCTGCAAAAGTGCTTTTGCATGCTGCCTACCACCGACTCTGTCCAAATCAATATGTTGGTCAATAGTGTGAAACAGAGTGCAGTTTCCTCGAAAGGCAAGGGGAGGTAGGGGATTAAGGTGCAGTTAGCTTAACTCCATGTGAGACTGAATTAGGATCGCAGTTGGTTGGTTCAGCTTTAATCCTTGAGTTTATGCAAGGGAGTTAGAGAGTGGACTCTGGGCTAGAGCCCTTTGCCCTGGTCAACTGTGACGGCGTTCGGACAGACAAGAAAACTGCAACTCTGACTGTGGACGTTTCTGCTGAAGGCTCAAATTACTTCAAAGATTTCAAAGAAGAGGTACATAGGGAAATAGGGATCAGTCTGTTTCCAGGAGCCCTGTGGCTTTAACTTCAACCAAAGGGGAATATTATTTACCTACATTGTTAAATGATCACGCCTAATCTGAAAATGATGACAAAGCAGGGAGTGGTACTGACCATTTGTTTAACTCAACTAGATCAGACCAGTAAGTACAACCTCACTGTAATGTAATAAAGAAGAACATCTGATAGACATACAGCTCTGCTCTGCTCTCTTGTATCATCATTATCTTGTATATCAATTGATCAAATTAAATCACAAAACCTTTTTCTCTTCTGGTCAGCCTGTTATTGCGATGACCTCCCAGACACCAAATGTGTTCATCTCATTTGATATGATTGTGACTGTTCTTTATGGAGATTTAGAAGCAAAAAATGGACACAAAACACATTCATTCAACAGTTTTCTCTCCCTGTATAATTCTTAAAAAAATGCTGCAAGATGTGCAGTTCATTTTTTTCATGCAGTGTCACATATGCAACTACTGGGGTGAGTCATTTACAACCATTTTGAGGTGTTCCAAAAAAGCTCAAATACAACCACTGATGGCAGAACATTCTTGAGGTGACAAGAATTGTATTCCATAGTTTATTCCTTTAACTTACTTGTCCAAGAAGTCTTTGTCCACTACAGCTGAGATGTCCAGTAGCGGGTTTCCCATCCCAAAGAGTGAATTAGGGCTGAAACACAAAGAATGAGAGTAAATCTAAAAAGAAAAATCAGCTAAAGGGCTTGGCTTTAACGTGGTGACATAACCTTCTCTACCTTTGTGTAACTCCTGTTCGCCTTCACTCTCTGAAAACTCTCTGAATAGTGAAATCAGTTATAGCTTTAGGGTGGTTCCTTGCTCCAATAAAAGAACAGAAAGCCCTCCTTTCCGTGCAGCATATAACTAAGCTTATTTCAAGGGCTCAAAAAAAATAATTATTATTTGCTCATTGACTTTCTTCCCCAACTATTTTTGCAAATCCCACACTTTTGTTTTCATATGACTTGAATCACATGATATAAAAGCTCCAATTGACAAAGAAACAAAATCAGAGTTAGCCCATGTCTGTACTAGCAAACATACATAACTCGTCAACAAACAATAGAAATGATTACTCAGTCAGTCATGCATGTAACCATGTTATGAAACTCACACACAGCAAGACAACATCAGGACAGCAGTAGGCTGTGTGTCTTTGTGCTTGTGCAGTCTGTTTTTCCTGAGGCAAACAACTGAGCACAAGGCTCGAATATCTTTGCAAATCATAGTCTTGTGACGCCAAAGAACATGATTTAAAACAGCACAGCAACAGAAAAACGAGACAGCGATTTATAGGCATCTGTGCGCTTTGTGTCAATGCATAACAATCCCACTGGAACCTGTCTTACACGTCAGTAACCAATTACAGACAGAGTGTTAGCCTGTGACTTTTGCTTTTCTGTAAGCAAACACTACAAGAGACTGTGACAGCATGTAAATAACATGTGTCATCTTCAGTCTTGCATTGTAGTCCTTAATTTCACCACAATCTTGTCAGTGTGACTGGGAAAAACTCCAGATGGAGCCAGTCTCTGATCACAGCCCCAGACAGATGCCACCTCCACACGAACATGTGCTCACTCGCATATTTCCCCCCATCAAGCCTTTCTTTCTGCGCTTGCCTGAGGACAAAATTTAATAAAGCAAGATGAACCGACACGGGAGAAGAGCTTTTTAAAAAGCGAAGACCAGGGAGACCTCGTTACCCTGCAGAGATAGGTTGCTGTAGCCTCAAAAACCAAACAGATGCCACACCCTTACTATCATTTCCGACAGCACAAACATCTGCCAATATGCAGACTGATGATTACTGGGCTTGTGCCTCCAATTACATTAAACCAGAAGCCATGCCTGCCTTTAGATTAATCCTCTATATGTCAACCGGGTCTTACCTTGCAGAAGACATGGTGTCCCTCTCTCTGTGCACCAACTAGATACTGACAGACCTGTTGAGCAATCTCAAAACCGGCTCAGAAAGAGCTCAGCATTTAAAAAACTTAACAATTCTAGCCCAGTGAGAGGGCAGATCGATTTTCCCCTGGAACCAGGCTCCTCCTACTCGGGGCTGACTGATTGGAGGCATGTGGGGGAGGAAGGGCCAGGACACCGTCTCTGTCTGCTGATTGGCTCGTCTAGCCTCAATCCACTCACTCTTCTGAAGCTATATTACAGCGTGAGTAGCATGCCGATGATAGAGGCAATTGACACACCGTGATATGACAACAACTGGGTTCAGAGAAGTTGAATGAGAAGAGAGGGATGCACTAAATGCATATTCGTGAGGGGAAAAAAACACATTCACGACCATGTGACTGCCTCGCAGTTCACTGTTTTGGGCGCGGGTACAGGACGGCTCAGGCTCTCTGCAGCGGAGCAATCCTCAGCACTGAATGAACCTGGTACAAATCCGTACCGAGCATTTCTTTCCACAGCTTTTAAACATGCAGGGGCAGGTGGTGGTCACGCTGGATTTAAGATTAGATACTGGCACACCAACTGAGAAGAAAGCATGCTGCAGCCATTTGAATGCAGCAGCGTCTTAACACTCCTGACTTAGCTTAACTAACTTAACGTTAACTTTACGATGTGTTAGCTAACTGCTGGCTACCGTGTTGAACAATAACCACATCAAAGGACTTTACACCGCTCGTTTATGACAGCGACCTCTTCTCCCCACCGTGTTAGCTCCACACACATCGAATGGTATCAACAAACACATTTTAAAACTCCCATTCTCGTGCACACATTCATATGGTATTCAGGTTTAAAAGTCTAAACACGACATGCCCACACTATAGCATTCGAACAACTCAGAGGAGGATAGTGTCTCTCCGCTGCGCTGAGAAGTATTCAGTTAGCTTTGTTTATTAGCTTTCGGTCACCTTAGTTTGGCAGGAGTCTTTTTGGTCGGAGACTCTGTCTTCTCCTCCTCTGAAAGTTTTTGTTTCTTTGCTTTTGGTTCTTCAGAAGCCATGGCTGACTAGGCACGTTGTAGCGATCACCTTAACCGGTATGAAAACGCGGTCGCGCGGCTAAGGGTAAATGAGGATGTTTGCTCCCCTGACGAGTGCCTCGCAGGCGGACATTGCCTCCCGCAGGCAGTGTGACGTTTTCAAAGATCTCCACCAATCCAAAGCCTTACATTTGGGTCCTGCTGGAAACGTGGCCACCCACTTTTCAAGCAAACCCATAGAGAGTTAAAGCTGCACTGATCATTGTATTGACTTTAAAACAGGGTCACATTTACATCTACAAACGTTTAAACAGGCAGAGATTTACTATTATTACGATACAGGTTGGACCATGATGATTGCCCAAAATACAGAGACAATTGAATTAATAACATAAAATAGAAGTAAATAATAATAATTAACAATACAATTTTGATAATTATTAAAATTAACCAACATAATATAGAGCCTAGTGTTAAAGAGTGAGGGATTACATAAAATACAATTCAAAGAACCTTTACTATTTCATGTATCAAGAGTTTTACAGGATGTGATGAATATCATGATATTTGTCTCTCCTCAAAAATGCCAATACACCATACAGCAGTGAGACAAGTTAGTGACCGGCCAGTGGACATAATGGCAGTAACAGTTTGGGAGTCAAATATTTTCATTAGGCATTGGTGGAAACCAAGCCAGAGATAAATATACACATATTGGTTGTCTAACAAAGACATGCTGTACACATTGTCTTTGCTCTGCTTATATGAGCGAATGGTTATAATTTTACTTTGGAGATTGTAGCACGTCTCTCTGTGAGATCTCAGTTTAAGATGTTCAGTACAATACTTTAACAAACATTGTACAGGAAAATATTCATAAGGTATTATATAAAAAAAAAAGATTATTTTCTAACAAGTGTGCAGCTTTTTCCAAATAAGGTTGAAATACACCACCTGCTCATCTCAGTGCACAATATGGTTAGTGTGGCTGATCATGAAAGTATGACCCCTTTTTGCATTTTTACACAGGGTAAACATTTAGATCGTGGTTTCTGCTACAGCTCTGCCAAAGTAAGTGAAATGCGTTCTGTTCTGCTTCTGAAAAGAGTTTTGAGCATCTATATTTCGTAGGAAAATACTACACTATGCAAATGCAAATACGCTAAAAAGAAGCCACATATGAAATAAATTGAAATACAAATTAAACACTATATTGAAATATTACACTAACTGGAGAAGGGTAAATCATCAAAAACATTATATATTTCAAAAGCTTGAGTTATTTTCATTAAGTGCATTTACTCTTTGTAAGTAATGATACCTCCTAGGTTATTCTGTTTTCTTCCTTTTGCTGTTTTTAGTTTTGAATTGGGATTTTTCCTCTTTTTCAATCTTTTTCAGATTATAATTTTTGTTAAAGAGCACGGCATGGCTTGCGCAACTTACAGTACAAGGAAATAAAAAAGGTACTGAGCCCATAATAGACATGTAAGCGCCTACTACACTAGCTCCTGAAAGGCTACACTCGGGGCAACACTATCCCACAGAGTCACACACAGCGCTGGGGGTTAGGTGCCTGTACATGTTGCCTGATTAAAAAGTCCGAAACTTTTCTCTCAAAGTATCAGCCAGGTTGACAGTAGAGTTGCTTGACATTCGAACCGTCTACGACATATTTAAGTACGTAACTAGAAGTATTCAGGACTTATTCTTTAAGCTCGTCGGTACTTATTCGTGACTTCGTTGTGTTTACGTGTGCATAGATCTGCAGGCGCCTCTTCAGCAGACAGTTCTGCCATATTGGCACCAGATAATATTCTTGGCACAATCAACTGGAGGAAGCAGGTAAAACTTTGAAATATCTGTGAAACTTTCAGTTTATCTTCTATTTAAAGTTCTTATGTCACTTTTCCCTCTTCTTTAGTTTATTTGATTTTTAGCATTAAAATTGTAGATGGTAGAAAAGATGTCCGAAGTTGCCATTCACAGATTGTTAGCCAGCTGATTGAGTTACCTAAGGCTGGAGTTAGTTTGACAGATTGACAGTGGGCAGATGTTGACAACAAGTGACTCCGCTTTGCATTTCCATTGCTTGTTTTAATTTGGGCACAATCGGATAATTGATAATGAGTTAAGTTTCGGCTGTAAATTCTGCTGACTTCATCCTCCCCATCTATCTCGTATTCAGTAACAGAGCATTACTAACAACAACAACCACCTCATTGTTGCAGCTGAGATGATCCACAGTCTGTTCCTGATTAATCACACGGGAGACATCTTCCTGGAGAAACACTGGAAGAGTGTCATCGGCAGGAGTGTGTGTGATTACTTTTTCGAGGCGAGGGAGAAGGCAGTGGAGCCGGAGAATGTGCCCCCAGTCCTGCAGACCCCACACCACTATCTCATCTCCATATACAGGGGCAAGCTCTTCTTCCTGTCTGTCATCCAGACTGAAGTCCCTCCACTGTTTGTCATTGAGTTCCTGCACAGAGTGGCAGACACCATTCAGGTGGGATCAAATTTGCATTCAGAGAGAGAGAGAGATGTCAGAATATGTAAATCACACATCTTTGCTTCTGTTCAAACTTAGCGTCCCGCAGAAGCAGGTGTGTCTCGATTGCAGTTCGCGTCAGACATCAAAATGCTTCTCAAGTTATCAGTAAATTGTAGCTGTTACTCAAACACTTTTCTCAGAGTTAGACAAGGCTGGGCTCTCCCAGTCTGTCTGCAGTGTATCTTGATCTGAGTAGAACCTGAGTAGCTGAAGGCTGTCTACCATGATTTAACGATGCTGTGTACTTCCTCATCACCCAAGATGCATTTGTGTGTCAAGTGTGAACAGAGGCTGTGAACATCATTACTATTTCCCTGCAGGTTTTGAGTGCTTAGCGTGTTCACGCTGAAAATGAGGCAATATTGAAAAATTGGAAAAGTTAATATATGTACCGCAAAATGCTCAAATATTGAGCTCTTGCGATTGTACATTATGTCCTTATGCTGTAGGGCCATGTGCAGAGGAAATGGAGGTGCTACTAGCAACCACAGCATGTTAGAAAGAAACTGCAGATAGTTTCATTGACATCTATTGGTGCTAATTTCCTTTTGGTGGGCCTGTTGTGATCACTAAATTCGTTTGCAAATAATTGCGCTTGAACCATATTGTTGTTATTTTTAAGACCCCTTTGCGGTACTGGTATAATGATAATGTAATAGCATGATAATGCAAAAGGCACCTTTTTAAAGAGCAGTGAACGTTTAATTCTTGACAATATTCAGACATTGGAATTGGAATGTAAAACAGTACTCAAATATCCTAAATAAAAAAATCAAAGATAAAATAAAACCAAACAACCCGAAGAGTAAATAAAATGTGCTCTTTACTTGTATAAATATTAAGAATTTGGCACAGTGGTGTAGTCATTCAGTCTTTAACAGACAATGAACTGCCAATCCATATATCAATAAGGTGATAAGATATGTACAATACGTCAATAATGTATTTACCGTGGCAGGCATACCTTTTAGTACGACAATAATTCTTGTATACTCACAGCAAAAACAGTGTACCATCGTGTTTAGTATATTGTACATATTGTTGGCTGTACAATTAATGTGTGGTATGGAACTGGGACTCAGCTCGGGTCTCAGTGGAACAAACTGAGGGTGTAATGCAATACTCTTTTTTTCTTTTCTCTATTTGCTTTAGTGTAAAACTTTGTTTTTATCGACAGGACTACTTTGGAGAGTGCTCAGAAGGTGTAATCAAAGACAATGTGGTGACGGTGTACGAGCTGCTGGAGGAGATGCTGGACAACGGCTTTCCACTGGCGACAGAGTCCAACGTCCTCAAAGAGATGATCAGGCCTCCAACCATCCTGCGATCAGTTGTCAATACGCTCACAGGTAAAGCGGAGGTCGCCATGACTCTGGTGTTAAAGGTCACTCTGAGCGGTGCCGCCGTATCGCTGAAGCAAATAAAGTCTGTAATGTTTATGTGTACATTGATGTTTTTGTCTTTGTTTTGTGTGTTTTCCAGGAGCTAGTAATGTCGGAGACACATTGCCGACAGGTCAATTGTCCAATGTCCCGTGGAGGCGGGTTGGTGTTAAATACACCAACAATGAGGCGTATTTTGATGTGATCGAGGAAATAGACGCCATTCTGGACAAATCAGGTACAATCAACCTTTACTTTGATAGATAAGAATAACTGAATTCTATAAGTTGATCTGGAGACTCTTTAAACAGCTGCATCACATCTGTGTCACATCTGCATCAACCTTTCTTATTCAGGTACGACAGTATTCGCAGAGATCCAGGGTGTAATTGAAGCCTGTGTGAGGCTCACCGGGATGCCTGACCTGACTCTGTCCTTTATGGTGGGTTCATTTCCTCTTAGCGGCATGTTTTATTTCTGCTTGGGTGTCTTTTTCAGTTTAAAAACTCACTCGCCATCGTTGTTGTTGTTTTCGACGACAGAATCCTCGTCTTCTCGATGACGTGAGTTTCCACCCGTGTGTGCGGTTCAAGCGCTGGGAGTCGGAGCGTGTCCTCTCTTTCATCCCGCCTGACGGAAACTTCACGCTCATGAACTATCACGTCAGCTCTCAAAAGTAAGCACTGACGCAGCTGCGTGTCTTATTTGCGTACAGCAACATAGTCTTCACACCGCGGCCAATCCCTCTTCTCTGTGGGTCCTGCACAGGAATTCTTTAACATTTATACCAAAGTCTGTCAGTTTATACTTGAATAGTCCATCAGCTGATGTGACTGCCGGATGAAATTGCTGACATCCTCAAGCAACAATAAAGTCTTTGTCCTGTTATTTTCTTGTTTCAATGTGGAGCAGTGGTTCGAAATTCTGCTCTAATTTCCACATTAAGGACTCACAATCCACACTTGTCACCTTATCAACTTGTAAACACGAGCTGCTTGCTGTCTTCCGGCTGATTATTTATGTCATCTTGGTCAATTCTGCACGTTTCCCTTCCTCAGCCTCGTGGCCATGCCAGTGTACGTGAAGCAGAGCATCAGTTTCTTTGAGACGGGACCATGCGGTCGCCTGGACATCACGATCGGCCCCAAGCAGACCATGGGGAAGACCGTGGAGGCCTTGATGGTCACTATCCACATGCCTAAAGCTGTGCTCAGTGCCAACCTCACAGCCACACAGGGAACATACACCTACGACCTCGCTACCAAGGTAACAGCCGACCTGCTCAGTAATAAAGTAGGTCTGTGTTAAAGGATAAGATCACCCAGAAATGATCTGTCACCTTGTCATTATCTACTGATCTTCCAATCTACTATCCTCACGCCGATGGAGTGTTTTCTGGAGAAGGAGGAGCTGTATTGAGCCTTTTTTTTTTCCTGTTGTTTTCGTCTGTTTCAAAATGAGTCCCTATCTACTTGTTTCTGAGAATGCTGCAACTCAGTTTTGCTGTGTACCTCCAGAAATGTTTTGTGGACTACAGCTGACTGAAATTTCAATTTCGGGTGAATTTATCCTTTAAATAAGAGTTCAAAAAGCCACTCTTAATTGTTTTTAGTGTATATTTTGTTTTATTATCCTCACTGGGAGCATGTCTTGTAGGTGCTGGTTTGGGACATTGGGAAACTGAACCCCCAGAAGCTTCCTAATTTGAAGGGCAGTCTGAGTACGCAGGCAGGAACCCCCAAACCTGAAGATAACCCCTCACTCAATATTGACTTGAAGATACAGCAGCTTGCCATATCAGGTAATCCTCGCAACACGACCTCGTAATCTTTAAACTGAGCCATGGTTTAAGTCCAGAAATGTAACTAGCCAGTCTCCTTAGCTCTTCTTTCTTTCTTTACATTAATAGTTATGCTAGTGATAACAGTGTTTATTGTGATGGTGTTCAGTTGACATACTTTTTGTCTCTGATCACTTTGCCTCTATCCCCTCTCCACAGGTCTGAAGGTGAGTCGTCTCGACATGTACGGGGAGAAGTACAAGCCCTTTAAAGGGGTCAAATATTTAACTAAAGCCGGGAAATTCCAGGTGCGAACCTGAGTGACGACGAACAACAATTCAGTGTGCCAAATACGGGGGAAAGGTTACCGCCCCGCTGAGTCAGCTCTCCAATAAGTCTTAGATGTCCTCAGTGTAATAATGATTGAATGATTTTGCATTCTAACAGGTATTTATTATGTGTTTGGCATTACATATATACAACTGGATGGTATTCATGGCCTGCAAAGGGAAGCCTTAATAATCAATGTGACCTTGTTGAAGTGCTGTTAGATTGTACGCACCATTCCTCTTTCTTTTTGTACTTTTATCTGAACTATTTGAATATTTGTTTGTTTTTATGTCTAACACTTTCTGAGTGTTGCCTAAGGGGAATATTTTGGTTTGAAAAGGGACACTCACCGCCTCGCTCCTCACTACTTCTGCACACCCATACAATCCTACTTGCATGTTGCCTGAGAATAAGCAGCCATGCCTTTGAAACCCTTTTTACATACTTTAAGGTAGCAACTTTTGTACTTAGATATATATGTATATGTTTATTTTTTGAAGAATCTTATGTCTTATCTACTTTTTGAGTAGCTGCAGTGTGTCTTAAAGCACAGTATTTAGTGCAGGTATCTTTGCACACATTCACTCTATAATGTGGCCTTGTAAAGGTAGGGTAATGTGCTTTGTATAGCTCATTACAGCACAAACTGCATCTTAAGGAGGCCTCTAAAATACATCTAAGATACATACTTCAACTAAGGGAGGGTGTACCACTCTCTGCGAGGCCGACATACAAGCGATTCAGTGTTGGGAACAGTTGTGTGAAAAGCACTCAGAAAACTACAAGATCCTCACATAATCTTGAATGCGTCGTCTTTACTCAGCACAAGATTTGCACAATCAATTATCCACGTGGAATACACAACTTAAAGCTCTCGTATGAAGTTGGATCTGCATTTCAGTGTGTAAGTGTCTTATAAAAGCTTTAAAATGATGTGTTCCTGTGTGCTTTTTTTTTAAGCCATCCTCCCACCACTTCGGAACAGGCTGAAATATCTCATCAGCAACTGCATTGCCATTAAATCTTGTGCAGATATCCATGGTGCTCAGAGGATTCATTATTCTGACCATGATTATCCCCTGACTTCAAATCTAGCCCCACCATGAGGTGTATTTAACTGAAAAGTCTTGACAACTATTGGATGGATAACAAAGACATTTGGAACAACAATGTCCCCCGTCGGAATGAACTATTTTTAATCATCAAACACCAGCAGCAGGTCAGAATTAAAATTTTTCCAGTAGTAGTGGTCCAATGGATAGTTTACTAATGACATTCTCACCATCCTTAGCCTTACTGTGCATTTGTTCTTTCATCTTTAAAGTTGCAATATGTAAGAATATGATTTTAAAACATTAAAAAAAGTAAACTGGTCAACAAAATGTGATGCAAATAACAGTTTTGACGTTATGGCTAAGACATACCGTTACTCGTATTGTTTTGGAGGAATAGCTATTAAAGTTAGCATGCTAACTAGCTAGCCCTTAGCCAGTTTGTACTTCAAGCCAAGGCTGTGTCCAGTAGTAATGGGTCCATGACTACAAGAGGTAATAGTCCGATAGTAAACACAGCTACGCTCCCCTGGTGCTCCTGGTCATTCAGCAGCACCGCCAGCTGTTTGAGTAACTGAGCTAACTCACTAACAGCAGCTACCGTTAACAACAATTAGCAGTAGCTGTGGTGCTATGCCGCCCCACCTTTTGTGTGCATTTCTTACATATTGCTCCTTTAATGGAACACCGTTAGCTTCAAAATCGTTAAATTAAAAGGACAGTGGTAATTAGCTAATTCTCACGTGCTAACACATTACACTATGATGATAAACCAGGTCGACTTTACAGATGTTAAAACGTCTCCATGCTAGCACTGTCATCAGGAGCTTTTTAGCATACTGGGCATTTAGCTTAAAGGACAATATCACCCATAGATGAAGAGTCAGTCTTTATCTACTCAACCTCATGAGCGGAGCTAAATTGCAGCAGCTAAAGCATTCTCCGAAACAGCTGAAGTGGCCGGAGACTTCCTAAATCAAACCCCAAAGTGATTTGAGCTTGTGCATCTACTTCAGATGAGTGCATTCATGCTTTTAGCATTGCAGTTACAGAGAAGATTTCATCCTGAAAAAGGGCATAAACAATATATTTTCTAATTAATTTGGGATCTTTTTAAAACAAGTCCTCATCTTCGTAAGTTGTCTACGAATGCTGAATGCTTTGAGCTCCAGAAATGTTTTCGTGTACTATGAAACTTCACCCAACTTTTCCATTGGCAGTAGATAATGATACAATTTTAAGATTTGGGCGAACTTTTCCTTTAACTCATCACTGTGCCTTAGTACAGCCCCACAGTGCTAGAATGGCTGTAGCACCTTATGAATGCTTGAATACAACTAGTCAACTCTTTTTCCCACAAAACACACGCATTCCGTTGAATGAAGAGGCTGACTCCCGTCATCATTATAGTCTTTTATTCTTCCAAGGCACAGCAGATGTGTTGGCAGGGCTCGAAGCTATCAGAATACATTCAGGGTGTGAATGAACACATCAAGTACACACAGAAGTACACCCTGTGGCTCTCAGTGAGGGGTCAGTGACTGCTACATGCTTGGTAGGCCTAAACAAAGATGAAAATGTGGTGAAACATTCTGTGCTGCTGTTTAAAGCTCTGTCCCCGTCCCATCGTGTGGACGGCTCATACAGTTTACATACAAACTCTCCATTTAACAGTTAAATATCTCTAGCCATTTTTAAAACTATGGAGGAAAACTTGATGATGAAATCCTGTTTAGGGAACAGGATCCAATCGTACTGATCCATGAATTAATTCATCTGTAACTGCTGTGTAATTATTCCAGACAAAAACACTCCTTTTATACATTTTTTTTTTAAAATTTAAACCTGAAAGAACTAGACTGATCGGCATCAATGCCTGATATCACATAAAAAGGTTGTTTTTGTTCTCGAAACCACCTGGGTCATCTAGAAAATCTGTGGTAAAATGATGCGTCCGAGCATTCAGGGTGGGACTACTCGAGAAAAGTTTTAAAAACAGGATGCTGAATGACTGTTAAATCAGTGGTTTTGATCAGTTTTGAAAAGAAATGTCGGAACAGTTCAACTGTTACAGAGATAGTGCAAGACAAAGCACTATGATTAATTAAAAAATAAGATAAAATAAAAAAGCCAAGCAAGAAAAAACATTTTCTCTTTTTGCTAAAAAAGTACCTCAGAGTCCCTAAAGAAAACGATCTGTCCTGTGAACCTCATGAAGCGTACAGTAATGTAAAGGAAATCCTTTGGCATTGTTCACCGTGAAAGTTAAGTAAAGTTCAAACACAGAATTCAAAACAAATTAAAAACATCTTGAATTTTACCTGACTGACACTCGTACTGCGACAGTCAAGTACAAACCCTTGATCTATCAACTCTCCTTCAATTAAAAAAAACTTTACTGACAAGCATACATTTTTATTTATTTTTGTCAAATTATACAATCACTTCTGAAACTGTGTCATTTGCCTATAAGCTATAACAATTTTTAATCAAGATGACCTTTTAGTTCTTCAAGTATAAACACCGCCAGACACCAGCGATGATCCGTCACCTTTGAATTCATTGATCTTTAGTTAAGAACAGCGTTATTACTGAAAGTAAACATGAAGAGAGGAGAGCTCATCAGCCCACGCAAGACTCCAAACTCAGTGTATAAAGCTCATAGCTAGAGTGTTGTCCGTAAAACAAATAACCACTGTATGTACAATAGACAATAAGAAACTCCCACTGAGAAAAACTGAATTCAAAGTAAATGTCCTCTAGGAGATAGTGTTGTCATCTTTTGCCTTTAGAAAATAGAACAAATTTCCATGCAAAAAATATATATACCTGGGATTTGAATAAACTCTTGTAACACAACATACCAAAAATATATATTAAAAACTGTCTCCGATTAGCCTGCGTGATTCCACAGATACAGATAAAGGGAACTGGACAGCAAAGCAGAACTCACGCCAATAAATGAAACCTGCTTTTTCTGACGGAACCTGTAAGACACACACCCAAACTACAGCGGAGGATGGATCGAAATCACCTGCAGTTTCCTCTTTGAGGACGCGCGCGTGTTTACTCATGATGAGTATGCGGATTGCTACTTTGACTCGAGGTGTGTGCAATCCAAGTTAGTTTGAACTAGTTTCAGTGACCTGGCTTGTTTATTGGTACCAGGGGGTCTTGCGCACCCAGCGGAGGGTGAATCCTGCGTCCGTTCGGATCTTGATGGAGGCTGCCTCTGCCTCTCTGACCGTCTCCTTCACCGACTGCATGAGATTCTGGGCGTTATGGACCAACATCTCTGTGGCCTGGTCAGGGAAACATTGGGAGGCAGTTAGAGGTGAAATAACAAGAGTGAGGGGACATAATAAAGTAGCTAAGTACAATTTTGGGATAGTACGTGTACTGTATTTCCGTTATCTCCTACCACTTTACTCCACTGCAATTCAGAGGAACATATTGTGCTTTTATTTCACAAGATGAACAAATTCTGATGATTTATTGATTAAGATAAAACCTAATAGATCCTGGGCGGAAGTTCTTCAACTCCCCTGCACTAAACAATGAAGTTAAAACATTTTACCGGCAACGGAGAAATGTACACCTTAATCAATCTATAATTACAATACAATAATCTAATACAATCATTGTTACTCCGTATCGTCAGTTTTGTGAGATTACCTGCTCTGACTCCTCTTCACTAATGTTCGTTCGTCCCAGCATGGTGGCTTTGACAGTAGAGAGGATCTTCAGCTGAGTACTGATGGTGGGGATTCGTTCACACACCTTTGAAAGGGCAAAAGTATGTGAATTATTTTCCGTTACGAGACGTAGAGGACGGTGTGTGTTTGTGTGAGTATGAGTCTGGCCCCCTCAACTGACGCGCCTCTTTGTAAGTGGAAGTACGTAAGTGTTTGCGTGCCAGCAGCATCATATTTAAGTGCGAAACAAAAAGAAGAAGAAGAAAAGAAGCCACAACAACACAGATTCAACACGCTGTCTGATTTGGGGATGGACCCTAAAAGATTTTATTGCGGATCGCAGTGAAAAAAAAAAACATTCACAATAAGAGGATCGTGTTGAATCTCTCTAGACTCATGTGGAGACGCATTCTAATGCCAGGTGTGAACAGGTCCAGCGTGTTTGTCCTTACCTGTAGCAGGTTAGTTCTGATGCGTCTGTCAGTGCACTGCTTGGCCACCTCTTTAGCCAGTCTCGTCACCTCATCTGAGGCCTTGGCGATGTCCTTTGCACACTGAATCAACGCTCGCTTGTTCCCGCTTCCACCGCGCACCAGCCGAGACATTTCTGCCATCAGCAGAGCCATCCGCTTGGCTGCTGCGATGATGTCGTTACCCTGTGAAGAGGGGGAGGGAGGAGGAGGGAGCAATAAGAGCTGTGAGCAGGATACTGGAGAGGAGCATGGCTTCGGACACGAGATGAGGATGCAATGAAAACATTGTATGAGTCATGTTTCCACATATTTTGATGATAATACTGATCATAATCAAAATGTAGGATACTGAAAACAGTGTTATCAAACACTAAAGACACTAAATCTAAAAGCAGAAAGCTGCATGCAGTGTCAGTTCAGGTTAGCACGTGTTCTTCAGTCCTCATGGAAGAAGATAAATCTGAAGTTAAGTTCCGTAGTTTTAGAAGGAAACAGCGTTGAGGTTCTCACTGTCTCCCTCACATCATCCTGAGGTTAGTACCCATGAGGTGATGATGCAATCAGTTCACACCCTGACAATGAGAAGCAGAAGCAGGTGATCATACAAGGCAGGCAGGCAGGCAGTCTAGTGGCAAAACTACATCACCCAGAAGTCTTTGGGAAACTGTCATCCTTGGCTTCACAGGTTGGCCAGACAACGAATGACTGACAGTGATAGGAGCGCGACAGAGCGCCGCCTGGCTCCTCCTTTAAACCACTTTACCTAATCATGAACATAAGGGAGGGACGTGTGAAGCCAGTACCAGTTTATCCACGTGGTGCAACAAACAAACTCGCCATTCCATCAGTCCTCGACCTTTAGTGCAACCTTAGCACGGCATCAGCATGACCGTGTGTCAACCAAGTCTGAGTGTGATGCAACAATAGTAAAAGAGAAAGGCAGCAACAGCTGGTTGGAGGTTTCCATGGTAGTGGGCAGATGCAGAGCCCATCTATTGTGCAGCCACAGTGACTCAGCTAAGGTGTTTCTTCTCTGTCCTGCAGGGATTTCCTTGTGTTTGCATGCGTGGATGTGTGTGTGTGTGTGTGTGTGTGTGTGTGTGTGTGTGTGTGTGTGTGTGTGTGTGGTTTAATGAACACCCACAGGTTTGAGTAATATCTGAGCTTTGTGAGAGTATGTACCTCACTCTGACTTGGCAGACTGAGGGCATTATAAAGATGACGCTTGGTGAGCTTTCTCTCTCTCCATTTCTCCCTGAGAGGTAGTCGGCTGCATGTGTTCCAAAACTTGATGAAGAAATCAAGGCTGGAATGTCAGTTTAACACAAAGGTATGGGTGTCTGCAGGGCTAGGAAGGCCAACAGTTGAAATCGGAGAAAGTCAGTATTTGCTCATTAAAGTATGAAAATGTTAAAGAATCGGACAGTAAGCAGGCCTGGGCAGGAGCAAATCAAACACTCAAGCCCCAGAGAAACGTGGTTTGGGCCCCCAGTCGGCTGTGCATTGTATCTGTATCCTAGTTAGGGATGCAAGTTTTGGTTCACTTGGCTTTTGATGGGCTGACACCCATTAACCAGTCACTAACCGGTTACTTGAGAAAAACACACAATCACTTAAAGTACAAGAGCTTTCCTTTTAGTCCAAAGCTCCATTAACTCAATGAGCTCCGCGGCACAGCGTCAGCCTCACAGCTCTCTGGCTGCTTTGGTTAAATAGGTCATATCCTGCTTTTTGGGTATTTGCCTTTCCTTGGTTGTGTTACGTTACATTTGTGTGCATGCTAAAAGGGTATTCAAAGTGAAAAAGCCCAAAGTCTACACAAGGAAAACACTGCTCCTGCACCTGGTTATCTGTCAGGCCTTTACTTCTGTAACTTCTGTTCATCAAGTAAAAGGCGTTAGAGAAGTCTGACTTCACTTTTAACTGAACAAGTCCTGACAGGTCAAATAACGATGTCAAATGGCCATTTGTAAGAGCTGAGGCTGATTAGGGTGCAGCCTCTACCTTCTCCTATCTTACTTTGATAAGTCTGAGGACTGCCAGCCAGTTATCTTGGCTACCAGTCAGTTTTCCCCTTTACGAGGCAACGTTCAACAGTTCAGCACAGATCAAGCCCATTTTTAACACAATCATTTTCCTGGAACAAAGTCCTTTGTGACAGATTGACAAGCTGTTGGTGGTGACTGAACAGAAGAATGACATAAACCTCATCAAATCAATATGTCTGACTGTCTTCAGGTCTCTTTGGAAGGCTCTGCGGAGGTGGGGAGGAGACTGTTCACACTTGTGACCCAGTGATAGAAACTGCTGCCCTGCTGACATCCACAACACCTTCACGTGAACGGCAACAGTAGACCAATAACGACACCAGTGGCGATCAGAGCCTTCTAGATGACGCCGTCGCACTCGCATCTTGGCAGTATGACCGATTCCATTTTCTCCAAGATGTCACAGAATGTCCTGATGGTGCGCGGCGGCTGCGTAAAAACGCACACGTGCCAAAACGCCACAGCAGCACGCACCAAACAAACCTCCACACAGCGCCTCACCTGTGATAATCTCCCGCTTGGCTTCATCCAGGTGACTGGAAATCACGTCCCCCATAGTCGTTGTGTCTCACAGACCCAGACTGACTCCACTGGTCTACAACTGGTGCGTAAGACAAAGAGATTGAGATCCTGTAGGAAGCCCCTCAGCTCCTCTTCAACATAAGTGAGCGCAGCGAGCTGAAGACGGGTGGTGTGGCTACACTCCGGCGGGAGAGGTGGTGAGAAGACAAGAAAGCTGGCTGCCAAACAAACTGACGGCCTATTTCTCGGAGGGACACACCCTCTTTAAAAGTTGGAGACGAACTCCCACCTTCCGGCCGCGGTGCGTTCACTTAACATGGGAATAATGGAAGACACGAGCTACCGAATCCACGATATCTCTTTTACGGGGCTGTAGCCAAAATGTAGGAAATATTCAGGTC
This sequence comes from Spondyliosoma cantharus, assembly GCA_900302685.1. NCBI lineage: Eukaryota > Metazoa > Chordata > Actinopteri > Spariformes > Sparidae > Spondyliosoma > Spondyliosoma cantharus. The sequence continues at coordinate 46,013 of OMLP01044450.1, forward strand.
ACAAGTCTGATTCTCACACAACAGTAACACCAGAACACAACTGTGTGAATCGTTTGGATTTTTCATTGGTTTTCTTTGTATTATTTTACCGAAATTGTTAACCATACTGCTGTGGAGGGCTGGACTGGCCAAAAGCAAAAATAAAGAAAGGAAGAAATGGCTCAACATACCGATCAATGCAACTAAATGTATGAAAGTAATATAAAAAATGTATACGTTAATTAATTTATCAAATGTCACATAAAATCGATATTTCTGTATTTATTTACCTTTCTATTCATTTGGCCTTCTTTTATTTCTCCATTTTATTCATTGATCCATTTAATTTGAACACTGTTCAGTATCATTTTCCTTTGCAGGGAAAAAAAAAAAAAAGTAGTTACATTTAAGACGGGGTGAATAAACACAGCATTATGGAATGCAAGAGTTTCCAGCTCTTCGACATCCTGTCTGCTGAAGGGCGTATATGAAGGATTGTTCATGGAGGTGTATGAAACTGACAAAATAGATACATATTAATGAATAATGCAACATTTTCTGAACGGAATGTTTTCCTCCGAGAGATTAAGAGCTCTTTGCCTCTGCCCTCCTGTCACAGGGCGCTGATCTGGTGTCCTCTGCTGCCCTCTCATGGACACTCAGTGTTTCTACCATTACCTGAAGTGCGCTCCGTCATGAAGGCTGCTGTCTGTCTGTCTGTCTGTCTGTGTGCACACCAGAGAGGAGTTTCTGAAATCCCACTCTGCTCTTTGCGTTATACATTTCAAGACACTTCAGATGATCCTCCAACAGCAGCACCATGGAGGTCTCATACAGACCACAGACTGTCATTCAAATATGAATATATCCACAAAAAAAAAGTTTTATATGTGCCCATTGACTTTTTTATTAAAAGAATAAATACAAATTAACACAGTAATTCCGAACTGAGTAGCAGATATTCAGCTTCCGGTTCTGTAATGTAACCTTCAAAAGAAAACCTTATAAACGCTCATGTGAAACTCTTGTTCCGTCTCCGTCTGCACACGCTCATTAATTGGATGCGTACACTTACTTGGCCAGTGACGCTGATTCTACAAATGGCATTATTTCCCATTCATCATCAGATTCACATGAGTGGTTTTCATGTGACAGCCACACGCGGATTGATTTGCATAACGCACATTCGGCTCTGTATCACCCAGTACGCCCTTCATGTGTGGTTCATTGCATTGTATGTATTCTTATTCGACTTCTCTTAGCAGCGGCACTGTGCTTACGTTCCAAAAGTGAGGCTTTTATTTTGTAATCAATCGGAACGGAAGTGTGTGGCTTGCTCTTGTGGACTGACGCGCGTTGTGCCGGCGGTCAGTTGCATGGAAAGGTGGACGCGCAGCAGAGGCTCATCATGGCACCACTCGGACTTAAAGCCATTGTTGGAGACAGTAAGTGTTTCTATGATTCATCACGATGTTTCACTCTTGTTATGTTGGACATGTTGGACATCCACATATTAATCATTATTAACCCACTCTAAAGCCTTGTCGGGTATTGTACCAGCATGAAGGGCCATCCCCATCGCCAACCCTTCAGTGTAGGTTATGAACATTGTTTTACGTATTTGTATAGGTTACTACTGATGCTGAAAGAAATGCTGAAAGAAGAGTCACGCTTGGTTTAGTTTGTGAAATTCGACGCGCAAAAGACGCACAGGCACATCCGAGGCACGCGGCTCAGCAAACGGTCACCTCTCCGGACTCTCCGGTCAGTGACATGAATCACACAGTTACGAAGTTGTTCGGTGGTGCGCTGACAGACTTCGATTGGAGTTTCTATGGTTTGTACAGCCGTTAGTGTGGTGTTTGTCTGAAATATCAGAGCGGGGACCGGGTTTGGTTAAATCCCGCCTCGCTAATCTTTGTGTGGATTAAGCGCTTTGACATCATCCTCAAATGAAGAGGAGCGACATGCAGGAGTGAACATCCGATTGTGACAGCCTCAGTAGGAACTAAACTATCGTTGGTCACCAGTACTGATCCACATGTAGTCAGTATTATAATGTAGACAAGAGCTGACGCGACTAAAGACACGCTCAGTATAAACTTTACTGACGTGCTCTCTCTGGAAGATGTTTAGAGAAGCGCTCCTTATTTCATCTGGCAGGTTTCAAATTCAGTGTCATGGTATTATTAAAGGTGCTCCTTTTTTAACTAAGCGCTCCTGTAGAGAGGCTACATGAATGGATTTACCATTTACAACAAAAAAAAGTTGTTATTCATAGCTTATAACCACAAAACACTAGTGTATGACTGAATGATTAAAGCAACAATATGTAGAAATCTTTTAATGTGATTTGGCGCCCCCCGCAGTTTCTGAGTGCGACGCCACTGTGATGAATACAAATCCCAGGTGTGTCTGTCAGATGTAATGTAGGTGCTGGCTACAAACAAAACCCATGACATCAGAACAATGTGACGTGTTGAAGACTTGTGTGTTGATGTGGACACGTATGTGACGCCCTCTCATCGAAGTCACGTAGAGCAGGAACAAGAGACAGAAGCCCTTTTCACGCAGCGTCGCCGCATTATCTCCACGATCGAAGGTTCGCCAATTCTCCGCCGTTGTTGTTCACACAGAACCAAGCAGCACCATGCACCCTGGAAAGTGACAAAGTTTTTCTAAATTACATAATTACATAATCGGCATCAGTAAACAGGACCCTGTCTGACTCTGTCACTCGTGGGGAGGGAGGCTGTTTTCTGGGGGAAAGCTCACTGAAGTCTGGGTCAGGAGGGCTGACCATCGTGGGGATTTTCAAGACATTAACTACAACAACGCAATAGTGGAAGGAGACAAACACTTGGTTTGTAAAAGTGTTTTGCCGGGGACAGACGCTGTTTTTCAGGCAGAAATGTGAGGAAGAGTGGGTAGGACAGGCGGGAGGACGGACGCTTCTCCACTTATAACTGCAGAATTTTTTACCTCATATAAGTTGGCGAGGACAGTTACAGTTACTATGTTACTGTTGTTTGGTTCTGTAACGTTGCTTTGTGGGACATTTCTCTTTTATTTGATGAGTGGTGGACCTCTTTAGTTATATCTCTGTAGACGCCATCTGATCGAACTGCCCCTGGTGAAATTTCACCCCTCGCCACGTCTGAGACTTTCACACAGAGGATGATGCAGAGAAGTGGCGCAGGAACCCTGCACTCAAAGGGCAGTGTGAATGAGTCACCATCCACCCTGTTACAATACAATGTGCCATCAACATGAGTCTGAGGCTGTTATTTGAAGGTATAAAAGTTACATTGTGTTGCTTTAATTACGTTATACGATGATGTACATTGTGACAACAACATGTATAAAAAAAAAACTAAAACTAAAATAATAAGTAGAATAAACAACAATGGCAAGACATTAATGATCTAAATCAAGAGTTTATTTCAGGATATTATACCCAGGGATCTCTCCACAGTGGTCAATGATATATTTCTGCTTGTTCTTTGTTTCAGGTACTGCTCAGTACAAGATTTTGAATGAATTCATAGAGACATCTAGAAAGTGAAACTGAAATAGAAATTACAGTCAAATCAAAGAAGATTCATTCACTTAACAAAAAAACTCTTGTATTGCATCAAAAAAGGCATGTTAGTGTATATGTTATGTATGAATGAAAAGACAAACAAATCAAAAGCTATTTTTTAAAGTTATTTACTTTTGAGTAAAGCTGCATGTAATCTGAGAAATTACCTCCGGTAAAAAGGGTGATATCTCTGTTCTGATTCTGATCTATCCATTATGAGTCCAGCAGTGTTACAGGGGCGGAGGACTGCTTTTTATACCTGGAGCCTACATTTCCCACAGTGCAATTTATCCACTGAGTGACATGCTGGAGGTAATTTATCAGATTACATGCAGCTTCCTCTGGAGACACAGGTTTTATACTACTTTTTCACCTTCAGCTGTTACTGATGACTACACAGAGGTTTCCTGGGGCATCACTGGAGTAGAATTGCAGGGAAGTTGGCCACAGTGCCTGGTTGGTAGTCCAGCCTCATTGCAGGTATCTACTTATTAAAAAAGCTACTCAAAATGGTACAGTTTTACAAAACATTTTAACCCATTAATGCCTTTCACTGAGATTTTGGATGCCCCTTGTTGTAAGTGTTTTCTGGGCTTGCCTAAGTACAACATTTACTGACATTTGTTTAAAACCTCTCAGAACATTCAGCTGAAAATCATCATAATTGATGTATGCTATCACCTGCTAATAGCTCTGTGCAATTTATATTTATATGGAAAATAAAGGTAGGAGCCCCTTGCATGTATGCACTGAAAATAATAATAATAATAATAATAATAATAATAATAATAATAATAATGATAGTACTAATACTACTACTACTACTACTAATAAAATGCTTATTAAGGGCATTTTCTACCATTTTAGGAAAAAACAGTAGCCATGTGTGCCCAAAAACTAAACACAGTACGATATGTAAAGTTCTGTGTCTCAGAAAAACAAAGAGCACAATCATGCATTAGCTATCTGTGAACTCATAAAAAGGTGATTATCAAAGATATAGACAGATGCAGCATAATATTAAAAAAATCCTAACGCACAATTTCAGCATTTTTAGACATTTTTCATAAATCCTGACTTTAATCGTTGATAAAACCAATTGTCAAAGGTCAAAATCATTTAAAACCAGTCAGAACAAATGTTGGGCACATTAAACGTGTACTAAAACAAGTTACATAATCTTAATTCTGCTTGCAGATGTTTAACTTGATGTTATTTTCTTGTTTACGTAGTCTTTTGCACAGTAGACATTAGGTTGGCTGCAGTGTTGTTATCTGATAACCAAACAACAACCAAACAACAACCAACAAATCCAGCATAGTATGCCTTTAGAGATATTGATTAGTGTAGCTTAAAATCATCAGGCAATGTGCTACTGTAGACATAAGAAACAGCTAAGCTGTATGAATGAATACAGTACCAGAAGAAATAAAGAATAAATAAAAAAGGTAATGTACACAGGCCCAGTCACAAAAATGTTTTAACTTTACATTTCTTTTGGTTAGATTTGTAGATTTTTTTTCTTGCAACATCACTGGGTTTATTTTCTGGGTAGGTTTAGGCACAACAACCACCTGGTTAGGGTTGGAAAACATGTTTGTGCTTAAATGACCTGTTTATGTCGCCACAAATGTGGATGGAGATGTCCGTTTAACAAACATCACAAGCTCAAACATGACATGTTGTAGACATGTCAATATGGCACAAATGCATTTGAACGTGCCTGGGGTTTGCAGAATTGTGAACTGCTAGCATTTTCTCCTCGCAAGTTTAAGTCTGGAATTCTGATGCAAATGGTTGTTCAGTTCCATATTTCCTAGTAAGGAGCATCAGGTCCTAACAAATTGAATCCTTAGTTTGTAGTTTATGACTCTGTTAATTTATTCTGTATTTACAGCTGCAATCTACAGTATCAACAGTGGCTGTGATCCACTGGAACACACACAAACACAGATAAGGCTGTTGTCAGTTTAGGGCTAGTTGGGCTTTTTAATACACAAACCTGAAAATCACAGGTAGAATTCCCAGCAGTCCAGGACAGAAGTGAAATATCATCATCATCAAACCGTCATTTAAACTTGAAAAACCATTGCGGTCACCCTTGTTATCAATGATAATAGTTGATAGTTACAAAAAAGTTACAAATAGAACAATACAGAACCTGTGTTGAGGCAATGACCACACAGTTCAGTCCCAGAATTAACAGTCACAGCTAGAGTCAACCAAAAGAACCAATCCTGATTATTTACAGTACCTTCAGGGTAGAAAAACCCTGTGTCACCCTTAACACATGTTCAATGCTTTCAGATGTCAGTAATGACAACCCTCTCACTGACGATGGTTGGTGAATGTCGACTTGAGTTTAGTCAATATTAACAGTTAGCCAGCGGTGGGGTGTCGCAGTTGTGTAGACTCAGTTTGGGAAAGATCTAACAGAGCAACACAGCACATGAAATAAGGCCAGACTTTTTATCTTTAAAACTTACGGTTACAGCCAGTTGCTGTCTGGAAGTGACTGTTGTTATTAGCAGGACTTCATGGTGATTCAGTCTTCTTGAGAACCATATTGTTACATCAGGCATGTCCCAGTAAAAGCATTTTAGCTAGCAATATCCCAATGTTGGCCTGCTTCCAGACCTTTGAACATCCACAGGGTTACTGATAATGTTGAGAAACAAAAACAAAAATGCAGTCTGATTACCAGTTCAGTTCATGTCCCTGTGTTCATATGTTTACATATTTAAGATTTTTATTGTTTGTATACGTACATCTTATTTGGAAATATGTTTTGTAATAAGTGTAATGCAGTCTGGATTCAGTGGCGTCCACAAGGGGGTGGGCACCCTTTCCTGTAGACCTCTCCTATTTATTGTCGTCATACTTATGCCGTTGTTTTGTATAAACTTGTAAGCACTAGTGGTTGCTGCAATGTTGTTCAGTGCACGTTGGTCTTGATTGGCTACGTAATTAACCACGAGCTTTCTCCACACGTGGCTCACCTGCTGTTATGACAACAGAGACACGGGTGAAAGAAAATCCAAAATGCCAGGTGTGTTTTTTTGCCCACTTTCTAAAAAACGCACTGCTGATGAAGAAATGAGATACTGAGAGGAGAATGAAACAGAAAGGCGAGGCCAGCCAGTGTTTGTGCAATAAGGTGGAGAATTACAGCAGCACTATGTGATGTAGGCGAACGCTGAAATCAATTCTGCAGAAAGAAAGATGATTTTTGAGTCTTGTTCTTATGTTGTCAAATGTCTGGTCTAAGCACTTATCAGTCTTTGCTACTCTGTTCTTTTTTTGATGGACGTGCTGGCTGCTTGTTACCATGTGAGGGCTTCTGAATAAAGAAAGTTGATTTTTTTTAGTCTCTTCTCAGGTTTATACCACTAAACAACTGTGTTGCCAGCCTGGGAATGACACTCAACTATTATTAAACAGTATAGAACAATGATTCTAGATGCTGTGTTTCTCTATTTGGAAGAACATTTAGAAGACAGGGTTTTCATTCAACATGAACGCAGCAGTGCTTTTGGTAGGGTTGGAGAGGTTACTCCCCTCCGTACTTACAGCTGGTTACTGTGATAAAATACTGTATTCTAAACCTAGCTAAGACATATCTATCTGCCGCCGCAGCAGCAGCAGCCTGTCGTTGTTTATCCTGCCTGTGAAACTTGACGTGACGTCCAATTCTTTTACAGGCACTTTAACTTATTCCAGTTTAATAACTGGATAAACAGGACCCCTCTCTGATTTATACATCACTGACCATCATGACCAGATTTCCTCAGACGGCAGGCTCTTTAAGTTTCCGTTCTCATGTAATGTCATTCAAATATATCATCATCACCCACACAGATGCAGCTCTTGCTGCCTCATCAAGTGAAATGTCGCTCTGACTCTCTGTGGAAACAGGACATGTTGACTTATTTGCTTGGCTGTGTATTTATCTCTGTGTTTGTGTTTGTATGTGTGTGAGCGAGTGGCGCTGCATCCCTGTGACGTCACGTCCGCTGACACAGAAACGACCTAGAAATAGCAGTGGGGTTGGTGGATGGGGTAAGAGGATTGGGAGAAGATTAGAGGCAGTGATTGCAGTGGGCCCGTCCCTCCCAGCACTGAGTCCCTTCATGTTCAGTCTGACACACTGGACAAATGCTTCTACCCCCAGTGAGGAAAACTGTGACGCTGTTCATCAACAAAAGTGATATGATGTTGATAAGTGCTGAATTTTGTCTTATACACATTGGTTTGATTCACACCTCAGGAACTGAGGTTGTAATTCTCGTTTGACCCTCTATTACTGATTACATTAGGCAGTATATACAGTATGGTATGATCTGCTGTCCTCGTGAGGGATCATGTTGTTCCTCTGTCCCTCTGTTTCCCTGCTGCTTTTGGAAAAGGATTAGCACAATCAGGGTGTCATGAGATTGTGTGCTTGCGTAATTTTTTTTCCTTGTGTGCTCCGTCCATAACTGTTGTCATCAAGACTGTCACTTTGAGAGCTTTGTATTCAGACAAGAGATGATGCTTGGATGTCTTTTACCGCCATACTTCAGGAATATTGTTTTCCAGCAATAAAGAGAGAATCATACGCATACTGTACATTTTCTACAGCACAATTATTCCAGATCTTTTGATGTGGCATTATAAACTGAAGTTAGATATTGTAATTCCATGGTGCAGTTCTCTTTTCTGCCATGGGGTTCGCTGGGTTCATTTAGCTTAAGTCAGTGCCAGCACCTGAATCAGAAACATTTTTATTTTCCAAATATATTTCAATGTGCAAGTACAAAATGTTATTAGTTAATGTTTCTGTAAATGCTGAAAATGTGTTCATGGCATCCCGTTCATATGACATGTTTATTACCTGACTTTCATGTTGTGAGGTGGAGAGAGATGGTGGTGGGGTTGCAGACAAGGCGAGTCACCGAGCAGGTGACAGCAGTTAAGTTTGCATTTCAACATTAGCAAGTGTGAAACCAGAGACCTTGGGACAATTTCCAGCGATGTTCGTGGCAAAATAGGTATGACCCTGACCTTAACCAAATGGCTTTTGGGGCTCAACCTAAGAGCAAAAGCACAGTTCTGTGAAGAGAGAAACATTGAAAATTGAACCTCAAGGAACATAAAGTTCTAACATAAAGAAATGTAAAGTTTAAACGTATTGGTGGTTTTGCAGAAATATACTTTGCCAACATTTATTCTGGCTATTGGGAAGGAAGGAATTTGATTCTAGTTTTCATAGCTCTCACTTAAATCTCCAATCTCTAATTCTGAACCAGAATCCATGTTAAAACCAAGGAATAATTAAACTTTTGCTCTACTCATACTTCTGAAATGGAATGCGCCTTGGCATTTTAAAATCAAATGTCAATACTGCCAACAGAGCCTGTGTATTTTAAAAAAAAAAGGAAAATGGACTTCCATTTCAATAGTGCTTTTCCAGTCCACTGGACCGCAGAAAGTTCTTTACAACACTTGTCACATTCACACACATATTCATACACTGATGGTAGAGGCTGCCATGCAAGCTGCTAACTGCTCATCAGGAGCAATTTGGGGTTCCACTACTAAACTACGACAGGCAGCTGGGGGAGCCAGGGATTCAAGCCAGGGACCTTCCGATTACTAGACGACCCGCTCAACCTCCTAAACTCCAGCCACCTCAAAATCCATGTTACACTAATAAAATCACCAAGGGTCAATCTACAGAGCCTTCAACTTTTCATTGATGGAGCTGAATCAGGTGTAGGGCCTGCTCTAGCCCAGGTGGTGCCCTGGCTGAGATTTATGGATCCATTTACTAAGTGATCAGCACTGCCACTAATGTAAATACTATGAGAAAGACCACATGTGTAATCTTAGGACTTCCTGTAATAATGAGGATTGATGAAGATCACTCGCTTTGTATAAAATGACAAACAGACTGGAGAGCAGACTGCAGTCTCCAAAAAACTGGAGACGTCACATATTCCTGCTGTAGATGACCACAAGTATTTACAGGGGAGTTTGGAGATTTGGGTGTGCCGCTCAGCCAACAAAGGAACTGCTTGCTTGATGGAAACACCGTTCAGTCTTCAGAATAAATGTTTAAATGCATATTTCTGTAAACCACGGATATGTTGAAACTTTGCATTTCTTTATGTTCCGTTTTTTGTTTTTTGTTCCGACTACACTGTGCTACAGGTCAGATTCAGTTTATTATGTTGATTTTTACTTTTTTCTCTCCCCACCATGAGCCCCTTCAGGACTCTGGCGTCCCTTCAGGACTTAGGAGTTTTGATCAATCTAGAGTTTGGGAAATATGTTGATGAGGCTTTTGACACTGACCTAATACAGTAGGTCATTTGAAAGTCCATCATGACGTTTCAGAGACAAGTTGTGGTCACTCAGGGTAATCAGTTTCAGTTGGTGCTGACTCTGTCACTGACTCTAGCAGTGGGCTGCTGCTTAGTTATTCTAAGCAGCATAATTCACTCCTGTTACATGTGCTGTATAGTGTTTTAGGTTTTAGTCGGAATGCATTTCAACACTTGTCACACCGGCAGAAAAACAGGATTAGAGCTGGATTTAAACTTCAGCTACAACAACCTCACATATTTGATCTGCTTGATCAAGACCCACCCTACTCCGCCTCCTACGGTTGGCTTTGTTGGTTTGCGTCTCCTATGCCTGACTCAAGCTGTTAACACACACACACACACACACGCACTCTGGTAATGTTTTTGGCACTTTAGAAATATGTCGTTTTGTGGATAAACACAACAACCTCTTCGGCCTCTCTCCCAGTCTAACTAATCCTGATCTAATCTAACTAATCACTAATCCTGCCACTGTTCTGTGACCCAGTCGGTCGGCTCCTGGTGGTCTGTTTACTGGAGCAACTACGGCTCACCATCCGCTCCACAGCCATCAGAAAAAAACAACAAGTACAACACATTAACACAAGACAGGAAATGCTAATGTGTCAGTTACGCTGATAAAGATTTCCATGGCCCTGGTAGTATGCTGGATTAGAAGGAGGGAGGTCAGTGGGACCAGTACCCACGGCAAAGTGCGTGTTCTTGGCCATCCTCCTTTGTCCTTGATGTCTTTACTGTTTTCCTTCTTTCTTTTACTTAATTTCCCTTCAGAGATTAATACAGTTATCTATCTATCTATCTATCTATACAGAAATAATGAATGATGTCATCAGGAAGGCAAGAGAAAAAGGAAAATGGAAGGTAATGTACCCTTTATTCTGATTAAGTTCAGCATCTCTCCCCTGTGATCCTGAAACTGAATATGAGTAAAATCACAGGTTTTCAAAATGAGCTCATTGTAAGGCCCCTGCTGTGTGTGTCTGTGTTGCAGGTGCTGGTAGTGGACAAGCTGAGTATGAGGATGGTTTCCTCCTGCTGTAAGATGACAGATATCATGTCAGAGGGAATCACCAGTAAGTACAGCCACCCAGGTCACCTCAGTTCACTTCAGCTGTAGCTTTGAACTCAGTTCTAAAACATTAAGTGAAGGCAAATCCTATTCAGCTCACCTAAAACGATCCATTTCTACCCGGTGGATCGCTTGAGTTCATATAGAGTAACCCTAATTGGTTTGATGCCGTGTGTTCAGCTACAAGTGAATGGCTTCAATCGTGGCAAGATGGATTTGCAAGATCACATGATAAAGTGATCTCACAAATCCACCTGCCCTTAAAGTTAATATGTTTAGTCAAATCAAGCTGATAGATGAATATATCATTTGAGTGTCTGCCTATTCTTCCCAGTTGTAGAAGACATAACCAAGCGGCGTGAGCCTCTGCCCAGCATGGAGGCCATCTACCTGATCACACCCTCAGATGAGGTACGTGATGCTGCTCCTGTTCAGACTGTTGGTGCACTACATAAAGTCTGTCAGTGGTGACTCAGTTTGTGTGCTGGTCTTTTAAATGTTAAATAAAGTAGGAAACACGCTGGATTCTTTTCAGTATTTCTATCCAGTCACTTTTGAACTGTCCTATCATTCCCTTTTCAGTCACAGTGCGTAAGCTAAAAGATTGTTCTCTGCTGTCTCAGTCTGTTGAGGGTCTGATTGATGACTTCAGGGATCCACAGTCTCCGAGGTACCGAGGAGCTCACGTCTTCTTCACCGACAGTGAGTTAATCCATTCCTCACCAACGAAATATAGATGGAATATTTGCCCAAAGTCAAAGTTAATCCTCCTTGACACACAAATTCATTTTCATCTTAGCAGACGATTACATAAACCGCACTAAAAGAATGTTTCCAAAACGGCTGCAGATTGTAAAGCTAACATACAGCTCATAGCAGTGGGAAACATTAAGGTAACTACTTGTTTCCTGTAGGTAGACTGCTCAGTCATTATTAGCATTTCTGTTAAGTCTGTGGATTAGTCTGTGGATTAGCAACCCAATCACCAGAATCAATGTTGGTCAAGGTACATCTCTAAAAAAACACACATAAAACTGTAATATTTTTCTCCTGTCACAACACGGTGCTTATACTCTGCTTAGGTTCTGGAACCAAAACTACTTGTTTTGATTTAAAATACCTATTTTGGTTTCCACAAATATGGCTGGAACTAGTCCAGAGTTCTTTTTAAAATGTCCAGTAAACATATAATGTCAAAGTGAAATGACACTTTTTCTAGACATGTCAATATGGTACGCAGCTGATGACATGCACAAATTTGAATATATCAGTGGTTTACAGAAACGTTATGCCAACATTTTATCCTTCCGACTGGTTGGGATTAGATTTAAGAGAAATGTTAGATTCCATCTGAAATCCTACAATCTTAAATTAATTAAAATCTAATCTGAAAGGGACCTAAGGACAGTCTGATTTGCAGAACACCGTCCTACAACGTGCTATACAGACCAATGAAATACATGGAAGATCACATTCTCACAATCTCATAGATGTCTTTGTAACACAAATATCTTATTTATACTATTCACCTGGAAATTATTGTAATGAAATATAAAGTGATTGTCTCAGATCTGACGTCCGGAACTTATTCTGGTATGATAACCAAAACTGTGTTGTTTTAACTTTACCTGTATTGTAATTGTTGATATGGTACATATGAAACATAGACATTCAATCTGTGGTTTTTCAGAAACGTACAATGCCAAGATTGTAGTCTGGCAATTGGACTGCTGTGTGCTACTGCCACTCAGGCCAAACTGATAAACTGATATGACATAATTTGGGTTTATTTTTCATGTTTTCTGTGTATCCCCGCAGCGATCCCAGACTCGTTGTTTGGACTGTTGACCAAATCCCGAGCCTCCAAAGCCATGAAGGCCTTGACTGAGATCCACATCGCCTTTCTGCCCTATGAATCTCAGGTAAGACGCTGTCTAGACTGGGATTACACCACTGCAGCCGCTCATAATTGTCTACCTCAGATAGATGGATGAGGTTTGGAAGAATTTCAGTCAAAGTGTAAAACCTGCAGAGAAGCCTTCCTCTCTCTTGTTGCTTTGTATGGACTTGGAGTTCAAGTGAGGTGTTGTGTAAGGTTTCGGTATGTGTACTGCACATCATCAAATAGGGAGAATATGAACATTTTAGAGGAGGATGAATCCAGTAGACTTATGCTTTATGTTATTCTTCAGTCAATCAATCAAGGCCATATCCCGCATTAGCGGTCCTCTCATGAGTTCTTGAATTGCAACAGTGTCTACTACTACTACTAGACATCTACTCACATTTCTGGTTATTCTGCATCCTCTGTGTCCTTAAATCCAAGCAAGAATGTGAAGTGTACACAAGACAAGAGAAATGGCATAACGATGTTGTGATGAGGTAAATTGTGCTCATGAATTATTAATGTTAGAACTCGTTGAAATTGTTGAATCTTGCACACAAATTAGTTTTTATTTTTGTCTGTCTCAATTAGGACATTTACATGATCTTAGAAAAAGTCGGATTATTGTGTTCGTCCAACTGAAACTGTACTTTTATATTCCATGTAAACACGTTAGTCTGACTGAAATTGCACTAAATCGAACTTCTCAGAGTTGGACTAACACACCCAGATAATGCTGTTGGAAGTCGATTTACTCTTTCATGTATACACCTTAGTCGGACCTGAACTGGCCTCGGCGTTCTGCGCATGCACCATAGTCCCCGCTCCGGGCATTGACCCGGAAGTCACCCATGGCATAAATCTGTAGCAGGAAGCCAGGAAAAACAAAAGAAGAAGACAACGATGAAGGTATCAATTTGGCGCGTGTTTGAACAAGAAATTTGTACAGCGCTTGAAAAGTCATCCATGTTTTCACCGTTCGCTGTGCAGCTTGTTTGCTGCTTGTTTGGTAAGTGAGGTAGTAGCTCAACTGGATGAAGGTCCATTCGCAACTAGCTGAAACGATGCATATCCAAAACAATGAGCTGAAAGACACAAAAGCTCCAGAGAGCTGTGGGCAGCTGAAGAGTGGCTTCATCACTACTTCTACCTTTTACATCACACAGTCATTCCACTGTCGTATTTGATTATAGCAGCTTTAACAGAGAATTCTGATGCTCGCTCCCCACCTCGCCCCATGATATTGACTCAGTTCTTCAACAGAGGGAAGAACAGTGGTGAAGAGGAGCACCAGCAGTGTTTTGTGTTGGATCAGCATTAGCCCTCAATCCTCTGCTGGTGTCCTGGAGTCTTAATCCTGAGTGGGCGGCACCCATCATACCCAACCTGCCCACATGTCCTCCACTCATCCCTTTATCTTATTGGCTGACAGTACCGATACTCATGCTCTGCAGCCAATGGGAACACAGATAAGATGTGTGACAAGAGAAAGCACAAGGATCATTATCGTGTGATGGAGTCGGTGACAGATGGGGGTCAGTGTGTGTGTGTGTGTGTGTGTGTGTGTGTGTGTGTGTGTGTGTGTGTATGGAAAGGAGTTTAATTAGTGTCAGATTTTGAGTGCCAGCTCCAATACATTGAGACCTCTGGTGGCCAATATATTTTAATCTATATTTACTTTTTTCTCTTTATAGCTGAGAAATGTTCAAACCGCGTTGATTCATCATAGAGCAATAAAACTCATTATCAAAGCTGCACATAATAACGTACCTGAATGTATACCTGTAAATTGAATAAAGCCATTTTTGCTTTGGATGAATTCGGTTTAAGATCCCCCCCAGTAGACAAACATTGTAGCATTAATGAATGTAAACTGGACACTGTTGTGTCCCTGTCATGTTCTCTGTGTCCAGGTCTACTCCCTGGATAAAGTGGATGCCTTTCAGGACTTCTACAGTCCCTTCAAGGCTGACGTGAAGAATAACATGCTGGAGCGTTGTGCTGAGCAGCTCGCCACCCTCTGTGCCACTCTCAAAGAGTATCCTGGAGTCCGATACAGAGGGTGAGAACAGCAAGGACAAGGTTTATGGTGTGACAGAGACTTTCATCAAGTTTCAAGCAGGATCAAACTTTTCTCAAAAGTCATACTTGAGTAAAATATTTTTTAAAATATTTCAATTTAGTGAGAAGTACACATAGTACTTGAGGAAAACTGTATCTGATATTATACATACCAAAATATTAGAGGTAATTTTTCAATCAAGTACAAGAAAAGGAGATTATCCATATATATACATACCATACCACTGTAGACCATGGGTCAGCAGATTAGCCACCTGGCCTGTTATTAGATCTGATATTCCACTTTTTTTTGTCTATACATTAAATGATCAATAAATGTTTAATATTCAGGATAAAGAGCTGCTTTCTATGATGGTGTGTGTGTGTGTGTGTGTGTGTGTGTGTGTGTGTGTGTGTGTGTTGGTTCAGGGAATACAAAGACTGTGCAGTTCTGGCCCAGATGCTTCAGGAGAAGCTGGACAGCTACAAGGCTGATGACCCCACCATGGGAGAGGTAGGGAGGTGGAGCTAAATGAGTAATGTGGGGAAGCAGATACATCACTGACACGTCACCATGCAGAGTGTTCCAGATGATCAGCTGCAAGTAAAAAGTATGAAATCGCTCCTCCTCAGTGCTTTGTGTATCTGTTCTGATGCCTTCAGGGTCCAGACAAGTCTCGTACTCAACTGCTCATTCTGGATCGTGGCTTTGACCCTGTGTCACCTCTCCTACATGAGCTCACGCTGCAGGCTATGGCCTACGATCTGCTGGGCGTCGAGAACGACGTGTACAGGTGAAGGAGCTCTGACAGCTGCAAAGTTACTGAGCTCATTTTGTTGATTATTGTGGCGGTCACTGAGTTTGGGTTCGGTGGTGGCAGGGTGGCCCTGTTTGACACACTGACTTATTATGATGTTGTATTTAACAATCAGCATTGGGAAAAAATGTATTCCCACCAGCATATTTCTGAATTTTCTTTAACAAACAGCACAACAAAGCTCTGTAAAGCTGTCTTGCCCTCTCTGACAGTTTTGAGACCAGTGGGATGGGAGAGACCAGATTGAAGGAGGTAGTTCTGGATGAGGATGATGACCTGTGGCTGACTCTGAGACACAAACACATCGCCGAGGTGTCAAAGTGAGTTCCTTTGTCTTTCCAGTCACACATACACACTCGTTGCAGAAAGCTGCCGCAGAACATTATTGCTCTTAGAGATCAGTTTACAGTGAAGCTTCTCAGTTTACATTCATCAAGTAATTTCTCCTGACTTTCCCTGTCCTTCTCTTTCTCTGTCTCATTGGTCGGCGCAGCGCTGTGACTCGTTCTCTGAAAGATTTCTCTGCTAGCAAAAAGATGAACACTGGAGAAAAGGTAGAGGACACACTGTATCACTGCGATCTGCTTTCAGGATCTGTTACTCTGTTCCAGCTCCCAACTGTCCTTCACAAAAAAAAGTGTTATGCACTACCTGCTCAGCAGCAGATAGCAGACTTAACAGTTAGAGACGTAACCAGATATTTCTCTCAGGAGCTGGTAGAGACCAAACACAGAGCTAAAAAAAGCTTTTCTTCTTTAACTTCCATTCATCAGGTCGACACAAACACATCTCTTAGCAAATGCTCCTATTGCTCTGTGTTGGATTTGTTAAGAAGCATCATGTTCACTGTATTAACCTAAAAGGTGATGACGTGTCAGTATTGTGTTCACAGCTGTGGCCCACAAATATATAAAGTACAACTGAGTTACCTAAAAATACTGACAATTTCCATAGTGGTGGCCAGTCTTAATTCTCTCTGGGGTAATATAGAAATCTGTCTTATTCATCTTGTTCTGCATTTTATACTGCTTTAGCCCAATAGCCATCACTTTGAGGTGAACACTGTTTGACTGACTGACTGACTGACTGACTGACTGTAAATATGCTCCCAGCTTACAAATAGGAATCATCAACCATTGGTTTGTCTTTTAAATGAGACGACATCTCAGAAGTGTGTGTGTGTTAAGAGATCACTGGAAGTCAGAAGATTTTACTTATCACCAAGTTTCAGTATAAACACTGTGAGGCACTGCTCATTCAGAATGATACAGGGACAGATTTCCTCCAACAAGAACTGTATAACTGCGTGTGTGTGTGAACTCAACTTAAACTTACTTACTTAAACTTGTCAAAACCAGCTTTCTTTCATAGCTAGTCCTGCAGGGAGAGCTAGGAGAAGGGACCCGAGAGTTGGTTGTACCTGATATTAAACAACCAGAGGCCCAGAGGAGCCAGTGTGGAGTTTGAGAAATGTTTCAAACTCCAGCAAAGCACTGAAGTGAGATACTTGGCAAATGTATTTCCTTAGCATAAGCCTTTGCTTTATAAAGTTAATGTATAATTAAGTGAAAAACAAACAGCAAAGCAATGATTTGTTTGAATCTTGAATGTGTGCCATACAGTTTACACTCCTAACAAAAGAAAAGTGAAAATGCCACAGAGGCCTCTTCTAAACATCGAGCCAGCTGCTGAACCTGCTGCAGGCCGTGTGACACTGACATACTCACAGAAATAAAGTTTCACTTTAGATTGTGATGATGAAATCACACACCACTAAGATTGAGTACTAATTAATGCTAATGCAGTTAATTAACATTCCCTTCACATTCATGGGGCAGGTTTGATTTTACTGTTCGACACTTTATGATCTGATAGAGAACTTCTGACAAACTTTGCACCCTGTAATTAAAATGTGAATGAAGTGCAATGATGTGTAAAATGTTTTAGCAAAGCAAACATAAATATAGTACTATATGAAAGTAAAAAGGTAAATAGCATCAGTAAAGTATATCACTCTTCAATGTGTTTCAGACCACCATGAAGGAACTGTCTCAGATGCTGAAGAAGATGCCTCAGTATCAGAAGGAGCTCAGCAAGGTTGAAGTGTTTCTGTACATCTACACACTTACAGCAGGTCCTGCTAGTGTATTGAAACTTACACTGTGACACTGTACACAGCTGAACATTTATGCACTCATTTGTGTACATGTACATGTACATACAGACACCTAGATGATCTACTTGTAACACCATTCCACCAATCAATCAGCACGAGGAGAACATAACATTATTTGACATGAAAAAAGCAGGTGTTATTGATTTGAGAACAGAGCTTCAGATTTTGCAGATTTCCCAACACTGAAAAAACATTCTGTTTTAATATTGTTTGCAGCCGATTGTACTCAATGTGTCAAACCCTGACAGTATCTCTCCTCTCTGACCTCAGTACTCAACCCATCTCCACCTGGCTGAAGACTGTATGAACCGCTACCAGGGCACTGTGGACAAACTCTGTCGTGTGGAACAAGTAAATCACTCAGACACCACAGCTGTGAAGTTAAATCTGAGTCTAGATTGTGTAATAACATAGTAAGTGAGGGAACCTTAATGTGGCATTCCGGTTTAAGCGAGCAATGGCAGCATGGCAGGTGGGAAATGTGCTTGAATACACAAGGAATGCACAGGTGAACGCTGGTGCTCTAAAACCAACAGGAAGTTAGTTATTGTATCCTGGCCCACTCGCCAACACGGTCAGCAGCTGATGGAAGACATTAGCGCTGCACATTCACAGGTCACAGCAGCTAGTTCAAAGTTTGGTTCACATGAGCAAGGTCACAACAAGATCAGTTCAGAGTTTAGAATTTAAACCAGGTCCACACGCCCAAAAATGAGCTGCTCTCCTTCAACACAACCTCTTACCCATCCTCAGTCCACAGTAGTGTTGGGGGTAACATTATACATGCATTTGTACTACAGCAATGTATCATTACTAGGAAAAAAAAAACTAAATGGACTGTCATTTGACTTAACACAAAGAAAAAAAAACTCCTGATTGGGTTCAGCACGGTACTTATACCCTGGAAATCAGGTTTTGTATCCTGCTTACAGCACATTATTTATATTGTTCATTTATTATTTTTACACTAGTTCACTTATTATTTCCCTTTTTTGTTTTCTGTCCTGTTTGGTTCGGTTTACACAACAAGGATAGACAGTTTCACAACGTTAACCACATGTTAGCCAGAATAACTTCTCCCATGCGTGTCTTTTTCCGGTCTGGTCCTGGGTTGCAGAGCTATAATATAACAAAAATGTGACTAATTAGTAATGATGGAACAACACAAACACAGCGATATCAGAGCTCACTTTTATCTGAACTACATGTCTAGTTAGAATCTTCCAGTAACTGTCATGTTGTGCTTTGGCCTCTCCTGCCCTCCATTGTTCTGAAGGATCTGGCGATGGGTATAGATGCAGAGGGAGAGAAGATCAAGGATCCCATGAGGCTCATTGTACCCATTCTGCTGGACGCCAATGTCAGTGTGTCTGACAAGATCCGCATCATTCTGCTCTACATCTTCCTCAAGAACGGTCAGATATTCACTGTGCTGTTTTTCGTATCAACTATTAACATTTGGATGGAGCAGAATTCCTGCATGAACAAGGCAGAAAATCCCGTTGAGAGTTTTTTGATTTTGCATTCATTTTCTGTTCTCGTGTTTTGTTCAGTGCTAACCTATTCTTAAGTTCCTTCATGTTTGCATGCATTATACCATATTTGTGAATGTGCATGCACTCCCGCCGGTGTGTGTTGTGTGAACTGAAAGTCTGTGCTGCATGTGTTTGTGTATCTTTACGTGTGTGTCAGGTGTGACTGAAGAGAACCTGTGTAAGCTCCTTCAGCATGCCAACATCCCACCAGAGGACAGTGACATCATTTCCAACATGGCCCACATGGGCGTTCCCATTATCTCTGAGGTGAGCTGTCCTGGTCCAGGACCTCAGTGTCTCACTGAGACCATTTGACCCATAATTTGAAGATGTGTCTTGAAACACCTTTTCTTCCTTCCAAGTTGCAATTCTAAATGGAAAACTTGAATAGAATAGAATAGAATAGAAATACTTTATTGATCCCAAACTGGGAAATTACTTCGTTGTTCCAGATTCCTGAATTCACAAAGTATCTAAGATACAGTCGAGATACAGTTTTTCATTGGTTGTTTAGTCGGTCCAAAACAACTTCAAAATAAACGACACCAGCACCGACCTTAAAGGCCCCTCCAGTCAAAGAAGTGTTTTTCCTCTTGATCCTCCAGTTGAATGTCTGCGCTTCACTGCCTAGAATGAAGGATGTGCAGAGTTTGACAGGAGGTTGTTTTCACATTTAAAAATTTTCTCTGAACTCAGTGAAAATCTGATTTTAAGAGGTAGAGCTACGAGCATCATTTATGACATCACAAATAGTTTGGAAGATAGATTGGAGTTGGAGACATCTTTTGTCCTGCAGGAAAAAAAATGCATTTTGATGATATTTTATGAGGCTGAATATGTGCCAATTTAAGGATTTTAATGTGGACATTATACTTCTTTTTAAGGAAAAATACCATTTGTACAAAATTGTTCCTAGCAGAGTAATTGTGTTTATGTCTTAAAACATGTCTGAAGGGGATCTGAAATGCACCCATGTGTAATACAGAATCTTTACTCAACATTGTCTGGGTTTTTTTCTTCGTTCCAGTTTTTTAATTCATTTAAAAATTAATTCATCCTAAATTTTCATTCTAGACTGTGTTCAGTGCCTTATTCCCTTTTGAGTGCAGGCCCAAAATGGAAAACCTACAGTGTAGCAACAGATTTATGCACATGCTGGCTGGACACAGCTGACAGAAACATCCACTATAAGCATGTCTCTTAAACATGATGATGACAGTCTAACAGCAAAGTGAACTGAAAACCTCTCTGTAAAAGCATGGTTTGTGCTCTGATGTGTGTCTCCAACACTCATTTCTTTCTAAATACCTAAAACTCCAGACAGACATTAAAAAGGCCACACCCTTTAACTCTCTCACTGAGTTGATGTAATGATGGGAACTATGAAAGCAGATGAGTGATCAGCGTCACTTTCCTCACAGGGCACCACCACCAAAAAAGCCAAGAAGCCCGATCGTAAGGAGCGAATCAGTGAGCAGACCTACCAGCTGTCCAGGTGGACTCCCCTCGTCAAGGATCTCATTGAGGTGCTTTTTCTGTGTTAGTTTTCCTTTTATCACAATGCAGTATACACCTTGTGTGTCATACTGACATACTGACACACAAGGTGCCGTTTAGTGTTTGTGTGCAACACGCAAAGCCTTCTTGACTAAAAGCCTTTCAAACACATGGTCACATGACACGACTATAGATAGAGATGAGTGCCCTAACTGCTACAGATATGCAGCCTACAATAATAATAATAATAATAATAATAATAATAATAATAATAATGTGGTCCTGCTGTTATTTCATACCTGTCAGGAACAACGTCCTTGAATTTTTAAATTAGATCTCTGAGTTTTTCACAAGAATAGCTGCCTGTTCTTTTTTTTTTTTTCAACCAACTCAGTTTCAATTTGATTTTCGCGTGAAAATGTTCCTAATCTGATTAATGGAAATATGCCAACCACAACAAATAGTCCTATTTGGGAAGAAATAAAACAACAGCAAAAGTCATCAGGTGAGAGATTAGCTTTGTCTTGCTGTCCTGTCTTTCATGGACCACATCGTGTCATTTTATGGTGGTTAATATTTTATTCCTCACTCTCCCTGTACTGTTAATCTGTCTGAATGTGGCTTCAGGTAATATTTTTGGTAAAAACTGTGAGTCTGTTTCTGATGCCAACGGTAGAATCTTCATTGTGTTCCCACAGGATGCCATTGAGGACAAACTTGACCCTAAGCAGTACCCGTACATTTCCCAGCGACAAGTATCTTCCAAAGCCAGCGCTCCATCGAGGTTTGTCATTTTGAATGCATGTTGTACATCTGGTACCACATTGTTTCGATAAAGCCATAAAGTGTTGTTGTTTGAATTGTGTTTAAAAGTGTTTTGCTGTAAATATTTACATAGTTCCTCATCTCACAAATAGCAGTGCTCGCTATGGTAACTGGCACAAGAACAGGGGCCCCACAGAGATAAAGACGGGGCCAAGGATCATCGTGTTTATTATCGGAGGGATGTCATACAGCGAGATGCGCTGCGGGTATGAGGTCACCCAGGCCAATGGCAAGTGGGAGGCGCTGATCGGTGAGTTCACTGCATAGAAAGAGTAAATCTGTCTCTGTCCCACAACTCTTACTGAAGTGTGAACCTTAATTGGTCAAGTCCCCCCTTTACATTTTATCATACAACAAGAAAACATCTTCTTTCATACAGTTATAAAGCATTATTAGTATGTATACTGTTTTATATGAATACTATTTCTGCCTCATGTTAAAGTGTCTAACTTGACAGATTTCCTCTATTTTAAGGTTCATTTTATTTATTTAATCTTTATTTAATCAGACAGTCTTGCGGAGATGAAGCTTTCTGAGCAAGAAAGACTTACGAGAGCACAATCAGCAGACAGAAACAACAAAGCTACACAGTAAACAAGAGGTTTATAAAAGAAATTAACAAGAATCAGAAAATATATCAGATCGTGAATCGTTGAAATTGATTTAATCTACTTAAGTGAATGTACGACTCAACTTTGAGTGCATTTTGTAGTTAATTTCATTTAAAAGGTGCGTAGTGCCGGAAACCAGTTCAGCCAATATTAGTGCGTACATGATGGATCGATGGGCTAAGGTTATTTCTGAAACTTCACAGCAAAACAGCTTTGCTGCATTCTCCTAAACGACTGAAGTAGCTGCAAACTTGTTTTAAAATGGAAAAACAACCAAAAAAAACATCCAATGGCTCCATACAACTCATATGCTGTAATCCAAGTCTCTCAAATCTCTGAGATCCCAAAGTGATTTGAAAAGGCGTTATTTACACCCTCAACTCTTGAGCTTGGGCACCCACTTCCGACGGGGTGCACGCTACCCGCCTTTAGCTTAGCAGCAGTGAAGATTTGATCTTAAAAAAGGGGTTTCAATAATGTCTTTGTTATGTATGTGTGGAGCAGTTTTAGTTATGTCTGTTTTTAAAGTTAAAACAAGGTCCAGCTACTTCAGTTGTTATGTAGAATGCTGTTTTGCTGTGAAGCTCCAGAAATGTTTTGCAAATTTCACCCAATATGACATCAGCTAGAGGGTGAGGAGATAACGACTGACTTTTCAGTTTTGGGTGAACTGTTCCTTTATGGAGTCCCCTGAGTGTTTGCATTTTGCTGATGTGTCTGTTATATTTCTGTTCCCTGTAGAGCTGACTCAACAGAGTGTGACTTCTGTGAAATGTGAAATGTATTGTTCTTGCATTGTCTGTGAGAGCTGATATGTTGTCGGGACTCTCAGGGAGTGGAGAGTGGATGCAGTGTCAGGTACAGGACGGAGGAGAGAATAAGTGAATCTGCAAAACCATCCACTGTTCAGATGTCACTAGATTCTCAGTGTCATTGAATATTTTGTTAGCATTTTGCAACTTTTGTATCAGACATAAGTGGATTATTTTGTTATCGCCAGTCTAATGTGCATCCTAAGTAGTACACAAGTCTACATCCAGAATTCAGTCATTGCTGACCTTTAAGACGTTTGTCCCCGGTAGGTTCAACCCACATTCTCACTCCACCTAAGTACCTAAAGGAACTCCAACACCCAGACTTCCTGGACCCCAACGCCCCACCAGAGGGGACAGAGGAGCAAACTGCAGACTGAAAACATGCTTGGAAGTAAATACACAAGTAATGGTGTCATTTGTGAATCTGTGTTCCCATAGGCCAGCTCACCCGCCCAGTATTGTACCCTTGATCCCTGCAGTGTTTTTTCTCAGTGATGTTCACTGACAAATGCTGCTGTGTTGTTGTGAAGAAACTGACCCTGCTCCTCGTGTTTCATCTCCTGGAGGAATACTGCAGCTTTTTTGGTAGACTCTCCCGATGTGAACTTGGCTTGGTCTGTCACGGCTCTACTGTTTTATGTTAACACTGCTTATGCATACGTTGATTACTATATGTTAAATATGAAGACTCACCCTACTCTGCTCTGATAGTGTGTACCTAATCCTAACCAATCCCCCGACTAATCCTCACGACTAAACCTCAACTCAACCAATGAAGGCACCCAAACAGAGGTAAAGTAGGGTGGGTCATACCAAGAAAAGCAGTGGGAACAATATTAGTGCTGCATACACATGGCTGTGATACTGCAACATCACAGAACATAAACCGATCAGAACACACACTAACCTGGAATAAATACTTTGTGTGGATCTCTAATATAATAGACAATAGTGGGGTTTTTTCACGTCAAATGTGTTAATCAAATAAAACAACCTTGTGAAGATCCCTTCTCTTTTTTAGATTAAGAAGTGATATAAAGCCGGGGCAGTTTCATTTTCCTCAGACCACAGTTCACTACGGTTGAATTTCATCTTGGACGCTCAGTTTGAGAAGAAAACATTTCATTGTTATCATTTTCTCTTCATGTACCTTCCTGTCTGACTTGTGGTACTGTGTTGTATCTCACTTTCCTTTACACCGTGCAGGGCCCTTGTTGGGATTTCTGTCCCTGCACTGCCACTGTTCAGTAGCACAGTTCCCTTTTCCAACACAATCCATGGCACCTTTTTCCCCTGTGTAGCCACGACCTTACAGGGAGAAATGTCACTGGAACTTGTTTCTGAATGTCCTGCTCGTTGAGGGAAATGTTTGTTGGTGTCTCCCTGCTGTTTGTTGGTTAGGGGCTGAATGTTAAACAGAGTGTTCTATCTTTCAATCTTGGTATAGAAAGTTGTTTTGTAGCCATCTTAATCACTAAGCAGC
This sequence comes from Spondyliosoma cantharus, assembly GCA_900302685.1. Classification (NCBI taxonomy): domain Eukaryota; kingdom Metazoa; phylum Chordata; class Actinopteri; order Spariformes; family Sparidae; genus Spondyliosoma; species Spondyliosoma cantharus. The sequence goes on from OMLP01044450.1 coordinate 70,718, forward strand.
CATGACACCAAAATGAACCATGTGTCAGGAGATCTTCAGTTGTGTCTTCCTGAGTGCTGCCAGGACTGCTTATGTTGTTACGCCGTAAACGAGCAGTGCAATTAAGTAAATCCCTTTACTCTCACTCATCCATGCCAGCATGCATAGGTGGGTAGGGAAATCACAAAACCTGCAAGCAACCATGGCCTTCCATATGAAAATATATATTGTATATGATATTATACTTAGAAATGTTTTTGTCTTCCGTGTGTCAGAGATGATTACAGAGTTATAAGTTGTTGGCACACATGGCACAGTATATGGTAGAACCTAACCACTCATAGCTTGCAGTCTCTCATGACTTGTGTGATTTACAGAGGTGATGGGCAACTTCCCTTCCAGCCAAGGAACCTAAAAGCGAAGGAAGGGTCATTACGTCGCTGAAACTCGCTTTGGTTCCAGACTGTGGTGACAGCTGTTTTCTATTCTACATCTATGGGGGATAATGGAGAAACACAAAAACAAAGAAAATTAAAGACCACACTTCAGAGAGGAGTTTAACCACTGATGGTTTTTCCCAAATGATTGACAGGGCTGATAATATCGTGAACAAATGGGACAGGTCCGACCATATTTCACTGTTGAGACTGAGGCTCAGGGGTAGAGCCAACGTCTTGTTTTCGGAAGGTCGGTTCAATTCCCCTGGTCTGCATGTCAAAGTGTCCTTGGGCAAGATACTGAACCCCAAATGATTGCTGGTCGGCACCTTGCATGGCAGCCACCGCCATCAATCACTGTATGTATGTGTGAAGTACTGTAAGTACGTAAGTTGTAAATGTAAATGCATAGATATGTTGGGTTCCAGTGTGTTTCTCCATCATCTCCCATAGACTTCAATACAGGTGTCACCACAGTCTTGATCCAAAGTGAGAGTCAATGATGTAATGACCCTCCCTTCTTTTCCAAAGTTCCTTGGTTCTGCTTAACGGCACCAACAACTGTTTCTGTTTTCTACATGAAGGTGCTCAGAAAGATCACACTCCCATCATGACTGCGAAATCCTCCACATTACTTGCCTAAATTCTGCACAGAAGATTTAGGATTAATTTACCAAAACTTCAGTGAAACTGGCTGATGAGAATGTTGTTGCAGCTGCACCATGCATTTAAGATGCAATATATGTCAAATAGGCCACACTCAGGGTATATGGAAAAAAATATGTACTTGCCAATCAGTTATAGTCAGGATGTAGCATCAGACACAATGAATGATCAGAATCAGATTTAGCTTAATTGGCCAAGTGTGTGTACACATATGAGAAATGTGAATCTGGATTCGAAGTTGATTTCAATTTTATATACAAAACAAATGACAGGAAGATAAAGACGGACAGTAAAAACATGAACAAGGCCAAACGAATTTGGGCATAAATAAACACAGATTATGTAAACAGTCATCATCAATTCATCGGTGCTGTCACAGTTAATCTATGTTATTACCTTATTGCCTCCACTCAGCCAAAAAGTAAAGGTTATTTTTTCTGCTCTCACTCATGATATAGATCTAAGTCTTTTTCTGTGAACACACAAGCCTTCCCTCAAATCTGGAACACAGATTTGTTTGGTAGGGAGCACTTGACCCTTGCCAAGATAATTGTCCACCTGACGGTGGGGCATATCAAGATGCTAAATAAACAGCATGATTAGGGTCAGGTGTGTGAAAAAAGTCAACAAAAACAAAAGTGTGGCTTTAATATTTCACTGATTGTAAATAAACAGACAATGTGGATAAATAACATCCTTCACATAGATTAATGCTAACAGCACTGAGCAAAGATCATCATCAATGTGGGGGTGGTGCTGGACTGGCAGCAGTGCAGACTGAAAGGCTGGTGGTGAGCACAGCAAATGTGCAGGAAGAAATCCGTTATTGATCAGATCTGATTAGCTTGTTCGGCAAACTGTGCCTTGCTTAGTTAGCCTCGCTATCAGATAACATATCATTTTAGAAGATTCACTTGTATTTTATAATACACATTCTTACTGAAAGGAATGATGACCAGATCCATGAAAAAGAAAAGTAAAATTAAGTTTTAATTTTCAGATATTCCCTCATTATTGTGAAAAGTAATCATCGGTCATCTTGTGTCTTCCAGGATCAACTGAAATCTTCACCCCTTCTCGCCTTCTAAAAGCCCTCAAAGACTTGGAGAAAGAAGAGCAGACGAGTTAAGAAGCTCTTGTAGCGCTCCCTCCTCAGCAGGAACATCAAACTATACCCTCTCTCCCCTCTCCTCCTCCAGCCTCACACATTAAATATACATTTGATCTTGAATATGATTGTGTGGCTCATAAACCAAACTGTGTTTTAAATCACATCATTGTGTGTTGATTTCATGAGTGTGTTGATGTTGATCAAAGTTTATTGGAAGAGACTGGATCTGTGTTGAATGTTGTCTACAGTATATTGTCGGATGTTTCTTTCTTTTGGAAAAGTAATGTGGTTGAAGTAGTTTAGAGGACTGGGAGAGATTCAGGAATTATGGGTTATAGATGAAAACTTCTTAAAGATTATATTGGTACGATGATTCCACTGCTTCACAGTTCTAATGGAGCAAAATGGTCTTTTTCACTTAACACTGGTGGACTTAACACATTATCTGTGTATTCACTTATATTGTTTTCTCTCCCATTCCAATACACACAAACTTCATCTTCTTCTTTTATTTTGTTGGAGCCTGCTAGTGTTTATGTAGTGCTTTCCATACAGTAGCAACCATACGGTGTTGTATAAATCATCAGATTAACAGTGACGTGTCTGACCTGGGAAACGCCAACATATAGCCACTCTGACGCTGTATTTAGCTGTAGACGAAGCATCGTGAAAGAGACATATACATTATAGTTTGGTAATCTTAGTAGTGATTTTGGCAGTGTACTTTTCTCCCTTAGACATCCAGTTTCCTGTTGTCCCCTATTTTGGATCACAGTATTGTCATTGGTTATTATTGTATTGTGATTCTCTGTAACTAGTCATCCACTGTGTACGAAGAGAAATGTCAGTATTATGATATATTTCACAAGTCTGTGCTTTTATGTCCACATCCATGAACAATGTTTGCTGCAGGATGTGTGTTAAGCTAATAAAGTGGCTTCCTTTAAACTCTGGGCTCTGTCCTGTGATGACTAAATGAATAATAAGAGTTAGGAGCTCTCTGAAGTACAAGGTCTGAGCTCAGAAGGTCTGAGTAAAAAATTACTTTTGACTGATTCTACTGATATAAAAGTTCAATTTATTATATTGCCCAAAACCACAAATGTGCCTCAAATTGTTATTCAATATGTGCAGCATAGCCTACTACACCCTCTATTCTCACAACATACAATACATGTAATAAAGCACAAGTTAAATACCAAGCACGTCTCATAACTACATGATTCATTACGCCGAGTGTAGATCAGTGTTTTTAAAGATGTATTTTGTAAGAAATGGACAGAACTCAAAGCCAGGTCCAAAACCATAGGCACCATCGTCACCTCGAGGCTGAGATAAAGATGGAGATTTTCAACGGGGCTCAGTGAACACACTTAACACAACCACAAAGAGACCAACAGATGCCAGTTTGAAGACTGTGGATACAGTACAGAGGTGATTTACAGCAGGTCTGACCAGGACTGTGACTCTAGAGACAAGAAGAAATGGTATACAGGGACAGAAGAGACATGAAGCGACAGAGGAGAGCGAGAGAGTCTGACATCAGCAGCCTGAATATTTTCACTGGATTCAGTAGGACCAAACTAGAGGTGATTCTGGAAAGACAACCCTGAACTGTTTTGGTTTGTTTTATTCAGTTTCTGTCCTTTCTGAATGAAGTTTGTTTTACGATGCGTTAATGAGGCGATTAAGCTTATCTTTGGTCAGTAAAAGAGAGAAATTTTGAGAAAGGAGAGCAAATGGAACACCCACTATTCCTCCCACTCTATAAATAGAGGCCTGGATGAGGCCTTCCTCCTCTTTTCTTGAAACTTTCGCTGGATGTGTGTTGGTGCTCACCTGAGTTTGCCATGCACTTTGGAGCTGGATGTCTAATTTGTTTGGGCAAATATTGTACTTTGTTCTTACTTTTTAGAACAATGGCAATCAATCAGGAAGAATTATGATTCCAACATGCATATAATTCTGGGAAAATAAACAAGACAAACTGATTGCAACCGGTGTTTCCTGTTGGTTTGTGGCTCCCGTTAGAACCATTATATCTACAACAATTTCAAAGCTTTATTTATTTACCGTAATTTCAGGACTATAAGCCGCTACTTTTTTCACACACTTTGAACCCTGTGGCCTAAACAACGATGCGGCTAATCTATAGATTTTTACAGGCTAACGGCCTCCAGGGGGCGCTCTAACAGGAAGCGCAAGAGCGGGACAGACAGGTGGAAGAGATACCGGTAATGCGCCGAGGAAGACGCTAGTTTGATTGTGTTTTGAACAGTCATTTTGCAGTCATGGAAAACACAAGAAGAAATGCATACGATGCAGCTTTTAAGTTAAAGGCAATCGATCTGGCTGTCGAAGAAGGAAATAGAGCTGCTGCATGTAACCTTGGCATCAGTGAACTGATGGTGAGACGTTGGAGACGGCAGTGTGAAGAACTGACTCAATGCAAAAAGACGACAAAAGCTTTCAGAGATAATAAAAGCAGATGGCCCGAACTTGAAAATGTTCTTGAAGACTGGGTGAACACACAGAGCAGACAGCCGAGGTGTTTCCACCATGCAGATCCGACTGAAAGTCAAAACAATCGCCACCGAAAAGAAGATTGAAGATTTTAGAGGTGGACCATCGTGGTGTCTCAGATTTATGAGACGAAAAGGCCTGTCCATCAGGGCATGGACGACTCTGTGTCAACAACTCTCTCCCGACTACGAGGAAAAAGTTAGAAACTTCCGCAAATTCACTCAAACAAAGATAGCCTAGAATTCCATCGGACCAACGAGATCATAAATATGGATATCTTTGTACCTTTGAAGTCTGACCTGCCTCTCACTAGGACTGTTAACAAGAAAGGCGAATCGTCCGTGACGCTGAAAACAACTGGCCATGAGAGAACGCATTTCACTTGTGTTCAGAGCTGCACAGCATCCGGACAAAAGCTTCCACCAATGGTGATTTTTAAGTGGATGACTATGCCAAAAGAAAAACTCCCGAAAGAAATCGTTGTGAAAGTCAACACGAAAGGGTGGACGATAGAAAGCCTAATGAAGGAATGACTGACAGAGTGCTACGGCAAGCGACCGGGAGGATTTTTTCACAGAAAAAAAGCATTGCTCGTTTTGGACAGCATGAGGGCCCATATAACAGATTCTGTGAAAGCAGCCATCAAGAGGACAAACTGTGCTGTCCAACTGTGATTCCTGGGGGCACAACGAAGTATTTGCAGCCACTCGACATCAGTGTGAATCATGCATTTAAAGTGGCACTCCGAGTTGAGTGGGGGGCTTGGATGACTAGTGGCGAGAAATGATTCACCAAAACTGGCCGCATGTGAAGAGCAACTTTTGCTCAAGTCTGCCAGTGGATCCTGACAGCGTGGTGCAGTGTGAAAAAAGCCACGATCACCAACAGACAAAATGTCTACTGTAAACTCTTATTTCTTCATATTCTGCTGATAACGTTCAATGTTCATTGATCACTGTTCATTGCTCCTTCAATCCACATATTAACAAATTCTGGATAAGAAACTGAGCATAGCATTATCCGCCCAACCATCCATTTCCTTGCAGCTAATTCAGGTCCAGCTCACTGAGAAACACACATAGTAAGGTAGGTTGGATGTCCCCCTCATCAGCCCTGTCCACCAGATATTCCTAGGGGGATGCTGAGGTGTTTTATGGCCTGATTGATCCATTTGATGAGGCAGCCTAATCACATGCTCAAACCATCTCAAATCAGTCTTCTTTCCATGCAAAGCAGCAGTGGTTTGCCACCTAGCTTCTTTAAGATGACTCCTCACACTGTCCCTGAGGCTGCTGTACCTGTGAGGCGAGAGCTGAGCTTCATTCCAACCTTCGCATGCAGTCACAAGCTTTAGGCAGTGAACTAAAGAATATGTGACAGAATGCAGGGTGTAACAGTTAACTCTGTGGTGCTTTGATTTAATGCAAACATTTGAGAATACGCGATACAAGTGAACTGATAAGACCTCAAAAGTAGATGCTGTGTTTTTTGCAGTTTTGTGGAGGGCCTCTATCTCAAAATCTATGATTATACACTGCTGTAAAAAGTACCAAAGTAAAAGTGTCAAAGTAATATAAAAGTAAATATCACCCACACATACTTGAGTGTGTATGTACGTGTGTACTTAGGTCATCTGCATCAAATGTACTTTTCTGGTAATAATTCCACATAATCATCAAAAGTGTATTATACATATATGAACTGGCCAAATGTCAGATCCAATGTCTTCAGCATTTTTATGTTTATCACAAACTGTATTTATTTATCTGCTCATAAAATGTGCTACTTTGGCTCTGATGCAGCAAACTGCAGAGTAACCATTAACTAAAGTTATCAAACAAATTCAGAGGGTAAAACGTACAATATTTGCCCTCAAAATGTAGTGGAGTGGAAGTATAAAGTAGCATAGAATTAAAATACTCTCATTTAAGTTCTCCTCATTACTATTATTAAAGGTGCAATATGTAAGAAATCTAAAGCAACTGGCCGTAAAATCCTCCTAATATGTCACAGAGACTCAGTAATAATGTTCATATAACATACTGAACTCACCAACAACAACAGTACAGCCAAAATATTCGCATTAGAAAAAAACTTTTGCGGACCGCAAATCATGTTGTTGTTTTGAAATCATATTTTGGCATGTGGCGCCACCTACCGCTGTCTACAAATCATTGCAGTCAGCAGAGTCTCAGCTGCTGAGCAACCACAGGATGCCAGTTACAACTGAGCTACAATGGCGGAGGCTACGAAATCTAAAAGACCTCGTTATGAATCACAGAAACGCAAAGATACAATTCGAGGCAAAGCGAGGGTCTATATAGGAGCTGCATTTGAACGGTGGAGACAGTTGAAAGCTGAGAGGAATTTAAAATGGATGCAGAATTGGCTTCTCTTCTCCTAGACAGGCAAGTTGAGCTTCGCTAACTAAGTTAGCATCATAGCTTGATGGGGATGGACATTTCAAATACTTTGAACTGACAAGTAATAACGTTATTCATTCCGGTCA